>MU574732.1:751219-790621 GCA_024362625.1 Silurus asotus | reverse complement strand
GATAGATAGATAGATAGATAGATAGATAGATAGATAGATAGATAGATTATTAATTACTTATAATTACTTATAATGTTTCATATTAAATTTCTTTATATTCGAGTTTGTATAATTAATGGAAGGAAATTCCAGTGCTTTCTGTCAGAGTTTTTATTTTTTTTGCCAACAACTTGTTATTAGTTATTTGTATCTGATATTAGTGAACATTAAAAAGCTGGTATTAACATTAAATTAAGACAACATTAAGTCACTTTCTAAAATGTTTTCAACATGATGCCTTACGCATTAAATAATACCCCGAATGAGCAATAAATGGACCATCATAGCAGAAGTAGAATAAAGCACTTAAGGCTTTAACTGTATTTATAAGACTTGTTTTATTCATTTTTCATAAAGAACAAAAATACATATATAGTAAATCTCCCTTTATTGTACAACTCCATCCAGTCATCTCACGCTTTCTGAGCTCACATACTACACCTGAGCAGTTATTATATGAGTCAGCAGAAGAAAAAAAAAAAAAAACCCACACAATCCCACTGTAAGCAAATCATCACATCATCGGCATGTCAACTATAACATTCTCGCCCCCACTTAAAACCACGTGTTTTTCCAACGGCTTTTCTGTAATACTGAATGAATGTCAGGACTTGGACAGGCTTTCAAAAGACCAATGCTGATTTCCATTTTTCGGGAAAAGTAGCACAGGAACAATATGTAATGGCTTTCCACTGTATAAAGAAGTAGTTGGAGTTCAGTCAACTAACCTGTAGGGGGTGGGGACGTGGTCTGAGACACGCATAATGCAAGTCGTCAGGCGTGTCGACACGCTGCGTTCCCGCAAGACATGTGACATCTGGCAGTCTGCATGCATTCGCATTGACCTCGCAGTTCAATCCAGTAAACGCTGACAGGGAAAATAATACTAGGAATGGTATAATCTGAACTTCCCGGTAACACTGAACTACATTAGGAATTACACTGCATTAAAGTGAAGTCGGAATTCAGTGTTGGAAATGATCAACTATTAGTTAACACATTCATAAAGCCTCTGGGCTGCTAGCCTGGATTCCAACTGAATTACGCTGACAACAACAAAAAAAGCAATGCAGAGAGATGAACATTAAGAAATAACTTAAGAAGGGTCTTTCTATAGTTCAGGCTTTATAAGATAAAGCTCAGTAGCTTATCTTGGGGAAAAAAAACATAACATTGCAGTTTTAAAAAGAAATTATTGTGTACTAGACTGTGTCTATTGTTAAAAAGACTGTACAAATGAAATTTAATTGATTTAAAAATACAGTAATTTGCAGTTTTATGGTTTGGGACGTAAGGATCACCTGGTCCATATCAGGTCTTAGACTTTGGTTTAAACAACCACAGATGAACAACACATGACATTATTAATATTATTATCATTATTACAAATGTGTGTTTAATATTAGTGAAACCAACCTCAACATAGAGCATGGAGACTAGACATGTTTCATAGGTCATAGATGGGTTTTTTTTTTCAAAGAACGTGTTAACGTCTATTACACACGTAAAAAAAGAACATAGAAATACCAGGTTCCCCTTTACATCTTCTCCTTTGCACTAAGCAATTTTTCTTACACAAGCCTGATGACATCTCAGAGCAGCTCATAAAAATATTCTTGTAAATGTTTTGAAGTAATTATGGGTTTTTTGATGACATAAATTATCAGGACACCCATGTTTCCACACGGACGGTTTTAATTGTCGGATGTGTGCATCATGGCATATTTTGGTGTTTGATTTGAAACTTGCTACATCATTAAAACAAATGTTTATAAAGTAAAAAAAAAATTCTGTGGAGCACATTTTTTTGTATCTGAGCAATAAAAGGATGTCTTAATAAATGTATTGCGTTGAAGATAATTTAATTTCGCCTCTCTCTCTAAATATATATATATACATCCTAATAAAAATAGTGAAACATAAATGAAATGAGTGCAGTTAAAATTTATTTGCACTTATGTTTTAATTTTAACCACTTTGATATATATGTCCTAAACATATTAAATATTTTTTTATTTATCTTTTTTTTCAGCAGCAGAAGCAGTAGCAGCGGCAGGTAAAACAAAGAAATCATTATCCATATTATCCTCTAATATCATACATCATTTTCAACAACTCCAAAACGTATAACTTGTGAGTCATTCATACATGTATGTTTTGTTTTTTTTCAGTTCGACTGGAGTCTAAGAGTGAAGACAGCTGGGCAAAAATGCTGTCATTAATCTCTCAGGCATGTTGTTTGAAAGCCAGCCAAGTGACTGCATTAGAGCAGAAGATGTAAAAAAATAAAAATAAAATAAAATACACTATGGTAAACTTTCCGAATTTTCTGACAATACTGGCATGTAAATATGGGTTGTGACATTTTGAAAGCTACTGGTCAATCCAAGTGGCACAACTACCACAATTACCATGCTGAACCAAAACGTACTAGTCCCTGCATGTTCCAGCGTGCTGGCAAGGGCTGGGTTCACACTCATCTACCGTAATTTCCGGACTGTTAAACGCACCCATATATAAGCCGCACCCACTGAATTTGACAAATATTTTTATTTTGAACATAAATAAGCCGCGCCTGTGTATAAGCTGCAGGTGTCTACATTGAAACTAATGAACTTTACACAGGCTTTAATAAAAAACAGTGTCTGTTACATGGCTTGTATCTAAACAGTAGCCTACCAAAAAAAACATTGTCTGGAAAATACGGTATTTCCACCTCACAGTGGCATCCTATAGGAAAGAGTGAAGTGAGCAGAAATAGTAGTGTGTAGAGTCTAATAGAATTTGATTTGCGATGACCAAACTTATTTTAAGATCAGACATTCTAATGGTTTCCACTACACATTTCATTACAAACTATCAGCAGTTATGCATTGAATCCATTACCAGATAATTGTCCATTTCATGCTCTACTTCATTAACACATTATCATCAAACCAAGGACTCGGCTGTAACATATCGGCATCCAGATACTGAGTGGCATCCTGTTGGTCTCTAGTGGTGCCCAGTAGATATCAGCATGTGATCTCCAAATTGTTGCAAGTGTTCTTTTGGCCCATAATAGTACCTGAACTAACATGACAGTAGAGACCCCACAGGGACGATAACAGCTTACTAAAACTAATCGTCCAATTATAAACATTACACATTCATTCATTAGTGTTTTTATGGTTTTTGTATTTATTTGAAATATGTTCTACTTTTCATTCATATGCTCTCAGTCCTTTAGACAATGGGAGTCCATCTGTCCAGCAGCATGAACTGGGCAAAAAATCAAGTCATTCAAAAGGACAATGATCCCACGCAAATCAACATAAGAGAAGCTTAAATATGAAGTCGTTGAGATGGCTACACCTTAATCATTAAGAACATTAATCACTGATCTGTGGTGAGATCGTAAAAAATGTCCTCAAACATCAATGAAATAAAGCCATATTGTAAAGAAATGCGGGCTTAAAATCAATCCCAGGGAATGTAAGAGATAAAGTCACTTGGAAAATGTATTACATTTACTTCATGTTATTATATATCATCTGACTTATGGAGTGTATTTCTTTTTCTGAATTGTGTGAGGATTAAAACTTTCTTTCGGCTTTTCCCATTAGGGGGCGCCACAGCGGATCATCCGCATCTTTGATTTGGCACATGTTTTTACGTTGGACGCCCTTCCAAACGCAACCCTCCACATTTATCCGGGCTTGGGACGGCTACTAAGAGCGGCTGGGGTTGGTTCCCTGACCGGGGATCGATCCCGGGCCACAGCGGTGAGAGCGCCGCATCCTAACCACTAGACCACCAGGGACCTGAATTGTGAGAGGATTAAACTTTATTATTTCCAAGACTGTGTAGATACACTCGTCCTCCACTTTATTATCTGCACAACAGCATATTTATGTAATTATCAAATCAGCCTAATGCTCACATCAAACATCAGAATGAAGAAAAATTGTGTGTTATGAAGTGACCAATGTAGTTCAGGATTCCAGTGACTTGAAGTTTACTGGTTTGAGCATTTCAGAAAGAAATCTGAATCTAAAGGCTAAAATACCTTATGAACATGAGAAATTAGAGGACAATAAACAGGCAGGTCTGAGCTGATCGGATGTCTATATTGACCTCGCCCATACTTTCATATACAGTATACATTATTGGGTACTTCAGACAATACATATATGTTTTACTTAAATTGAATCAGAAACAATTTTGTAATTAGAACATAATTACATTGCCCCACATTAGAAATCACACATAGTACATATTAGCTCATGTACTTTATTTACTTATAAACTTCCCTTTTTATAAATGGCTTCTAAATGTATGACCTAATCCTCTTGTGGAACCAGTCTGCCCCTGAGAAGGTTTGAATTTATGGATTTGGTGTCTTGGTTAACAAATCCCGAAAGTCTCTTTTTTGACGTATGGACAAATCCAAGAACCTGTCAAAAAATCATCAATCCGATCCAGACCACTCACAAAGATCCAGTTCCAGTTCATCAAACACCTTCAATGAGAGATAAATTGGAATCCGAAAGCACTGGGATTGATTTCCGGGTGACAACATTTGCTCTCGGAGCCTTTCGACATTACAGCAGCTTGCACACACACACACACACACACACACACACACACACACACACACACACACACACACACACAAGCTTCAACAAACTGAAATTGGTTCATCTCTTTGGTCCAGCTCAAGCATCTAATTCAAATACCACATCATTTGCTCAGAGAAGAAAGCCAAAACAACATGAGCTCATTTATGGTGGGATCTTCATCTTAAGCCCACTTCATTCTCCTCTTTTTTTTCTGAACTGAATGAATTCTGTTTGGGCTAATCATATTACTAGCAACTTCTTTCATGTCATATAAAAGTCCGTGTTACGGCAAAGATTTTTATAAATGATAACTGTTGCCAGAAACATGAAGCGAACTGATTAAACAAAGACAATGCCATGTTTTGCTGTACGATCATATGAGGCCAGATCTTTACATTTCAATCTAATTATCAATCCAGCAATGACATGCTAACAGTGGGATTCATAAAAGGAAGATCTTCTAACTACACTGTAAGCGATGCTGGTGGATTATTGATGTTTTAGAGCTGTTTTGCAGCTTGGGGTACAAAGACATAAATCCAAACATAAATCCAAATCAACACAGAAATCGTTGCGGAACACAAAATCAATATTTTGCAACCAGCATCTGAGTATCCTGATATTAACCCTGTGAAAGGCTGCGGTTACACAGTGAAGCCTCGGACTTCATACGATCTAACGTAACATTTGCACTGCGAGCGTTAGCAGGGCAAGCGGAGAGAGAAATTAAAAACGGATTCCTCCGACGGTCTGCCGAGAGACTTTCTAGCTGCCAGGAAGTGATGAATGCGAGATAGTGTCATCACTGCAGCATTAAAGATTTGAAGCCTGCACAGAATAAAAGCTGCAAAAACAGCAAAGGAGATACTCACGAAATGTCATCTGTTGAGAAAGATAAAAGTCAGCTATGAGGAGGGAATGCAGGAGAATACTTACGAGGCGAAAATTTCTGGAGGGGGAAAAAATGTGCAAATCTATTTCATTAGAAGTGTCAAATCATAAGAAGCTTATTTATAATTCAGGCATGTCCACCATGACAGAAATATGAGTCTGTTTCACTGTAAGAATGCGGCATGGAAAATTCATTCGGTTTTATTGCTAATCTTATATTCCTTTTTCTCCCTCATATCTGTACTATATGTATATGTGTATATAAATATATCAAACCAATGTATTGTCAATTAATTAATTTATGTATATGTAATTATTAGTAGATCCTAAACGTAAGCAAGACTAAGGAGTTGATATTGGACTTCAGCACGAAGTAGGATCGGTCATACCATCCGCTAAACATCAACGGAACCCCAGTGGAGCGAGTGGACAGTTTCCGGTACCTAGGTGTTCACATCACACATGACCTGTCTTGGTCTTGACTTTAAACTTCCCTCTCAGGTGCTACACCGACTTTTTACACCGGCACCTTTGATAGGTTCCTGACGAGAACCATCACTTCCTGGTTCAGGAACAGCACCATGCAGGACAGACGAGCCCTCCAGAGGGTGGTGCCGTCAGCTGAATGTACCATCCACACCGAGCTTCCTAACCTGCAGGACATCTACAGCACAGGGTGCCGGACCAGAGCCAGGAAGATTGTGAAGGACCTCAGCCATCCCAACAATGGACTCTTTTCTCTGTTGTGTTTAGGGAGGCGCTTCCGCTCCTTGAAAGCAAACACAGAGAAAATGAGAAGGAGCTTCTTCACGCAGGCCGTTCGGAGTTTAAACCAGGAAACACCTAGGATCTAGTACTGACCTCTCTCTCCATCTCCTGCAGAACTTTTTTGCACTATGACACTTTAATCACTAGACTGTCACTTTAACTCTGGACTAAAGTGCACTTTATACCACACCATACTGCACACGGACACTTTAAGTAACTAATTAGTTAATATGTAACTAGTACTTTTATATTTCTCTATCTACCCCTTTGACCCTCATCCATACACACTTGTCATTGTTAAATGAAACTCCTAGGTTACTATTGTGTGTAGGTAGATAGATGTGGAGTAGGTGGTTGGTAGCTTAGTGGTTAAGTAATTGGACTTTGGATCCAAAGGTCATAAGTTCAAAGCCCAGCCACACCAAGCTACCACTCCAAGGCTTTAAATCCCAGAGCTGCTCAGTTGTATGAACAAGATAAATGTTAGTCACTCTGGATAAGGAGATGAATAGATGCAGATGGATAATCTAAAATAAGATAATCCCAAATTAGGCTTATTGTAAAGCAGGGTTCTCAGGAATGCTAGAAGGTTCTGGGTCAAAGTTCAGATTGATCCCAGCTAACTTTGTTAGTATCAAAGCCCAAACACCTTCATCATGGTGGAGAACAACACAATCTTATTTCCTTTCTAGATGTCAACTGTGGGTTTATTGCTATTCAGTGATTCCCTGTAGGTTCACATGTAGGTGGGGGTGTCACCGTGGGGGCTGTTTTTCTGGGTAAAATTTGCATGTTGCGTAGTTGACAAAGCTCGTATAGTCTTTAGCTTGACCTGCACAATCTGTATTTACCCCAATGGACATCTCCATTTCCATGCAGATATTGCTCACCTTCTGTTATTACCTTGCTTGTGTGCTGTATAATCCAAGTTGCATGAAAAGGACTGGCTTTTATTGTAATGATTAGGACTTTAAGTCATAGGGCATGTAGCATTCTTACCTTTCTACCTTATGGTGCATACATATTCTGCAATCTTTATTAATTTTTATCCCAGACACGGCACATCACATTTCACCAGCTTGTACTTTCTTACCCTTTTGTCTGGTATGATACAAATTCATCAGCTTCCACCTTAATACTGATTGTACAATTACACAGCTCCTCTAAATCCTACCCTAATCTAGCTTTTCCTCGTATTATCCTCCAAAATTTCTGAGTATATTCCAGAGACACGGCATGCACTCTAATAACGCGCTGTAATCACAGGTGTCGGTGAATAATGCAGCTTCCGGTTTCTCTTTCCCACTTGATTATTACCAATCATTTTGACCATTCCATAATTTGGCTACTCGTGCAGAATGGTGCCAAGGCAATGTTCCTTTCTTTTCTAATGAGCTTGCATCCGATCCATAATTTCTTGCAATCCAGATAATAGACGACTTTATCTACCCACCATTTTTTATCAGGATTTCCCAGCAGGGCCAACAATTTTCTCAAGAAATTTAAGTTTGCACTGTGATGCACTTTCTTGAGGATTCAATAATTTGTAGCTGAATTTAATGACATTTCGGGGCAGTTCTTCTTTTAGATGCATATTCTAGGTGCATCAAGAGCTCATGTGCTTTATTGTTACTTTGTAATTCCTAGGATATTAGTTTAGACTCTGTTTAATTCGGACACAGATTATGTGTCCATACTCATACCTAAATAAGACTTCCTAAAAAAAAAAAATGGTTCTTTTTAAAACTGGAGCAACATACAGTAGGCATGCCCATATGCCCGTATCACTGGCACAATAATCCCCATAAAGCTTCTTCCTGCCAGTTTTTATAAATAGGCTTAAGGGGATTAATTGAACTGATAGCATGTGATGGATCCTTATGCAGTAGGATTTGCTGTGCTGTCACCATCTTACTCATTTTTTCTTTATTCTACAATACAAGACCTAAACTATAGGGGTCATGCCTAAAATGTGTATTATACTGTCTATTTGAATATGAAATGGCATTTGAATGCGCTGCCGAAATAAATAAAAAAAATCCTCCTACTCCTTCTTCTTGCTTATTGACAGGCGATGTTGGTTATTAAAACTGAAGTGCCTGCATCTGTTGAAAATGTTTGCCACCTATCAATAAAAGAACAAACAGGCAACAGTCCCCCCAAACTCCTGGGCACCATGGAGACTTAAATTCAAGAGGGTGGCTCTTGAAAAAATGGCTTGATCATCTGCACCTCCTCTATGACTTTTTTGATTGCTACCACAACCATATCGTTACACTCTCTTGTAATGTCTTATGTGCTTAAGCAATTATAAATGAGGGACAGATGTTATTATACAGTAAATCAACCACTATAAATATATACAACTGTGTCAGAAATGGTGGTGAGTGAAAGGGAGGACCAAAGTGCAGAATGCAAGAAGAGTAATTCTGAAGGAAGTCTTTAAAAAGAGGAGTGAACAAAGTAAGAAAAGTAGAAAATATTGACAAGAGCAAAAACACAGTCCAAAAAAAAAACAGTCCGTATTCTGAGAGCAGGCAGCCAGAACAATGCAGGAAGAACCAAAAAATCAGAAATCAAAAACAATTTAAACAATTCTGAAAACTGACCTATAGAGCAACAAAAGGGCAAAGCAAAAACACAAAATCAAAAAACAAGTTTAAATCAGTGCAGAAGCAGAGCAGAGCTGGAGTCAGGGTCAGGGTCAGGAACAGGATACAGAAAAGGAACAGGATCTGGATCAGGATCAGGAGTAGGGAACAGGAACCAGAACAGACAAGGTGGCAAGAGTACATTCAGGGACTTGGGAAGCTGATGAGATAATCTGGCCAAATGTCTTAGGTGTCCTTAAATACCGGGCGAGCGTGGAAAACGGCAAAAATGTCCTTTTGAATGTTCTTCCAATAATTAGCAACACCCCATATTAGAATTAAAAGTGTCCCATGGGTCTATTTGTACTGCTAATACCACATGATCCAACAATGCTACTAAAACTTCTGGGGATCATTCATTTGCATTCATGTTCTTCTCTTTCTTTTTATTTTTTTAACAATTATGGTGGTAAATTGTACTAAAGCGGTCTTGTATTTGATTTCAATACTAATTTATTGCATCACAGTAAACAAAAGTCAAAAGACAACCTTGGTTGTTACTCTTTTAGTTGTCCATCAAGGAAATAATACTCTAGATGGCCAAAAGCACGTAAACACCAGACCATCACACTCAACACATGGGCCAGATTTAGTCAATTTTGTTGGTATTATAAGCTTAATTTTTGGGAAAGCTTTCCATTAAATTCTGGAGTGTTTCTGTGGGATGTTGTCGATTCAGCCACGAGAGCATTGTTGAGGTCAGGAACTCATAGTGGGCAAGATGCCTGGCACCTTGTTGACATTTAAATGACACTAATACCTCCTGGAACTCATATATGGAATAAAGAAAATGCATAAAGGCATTTTTAAACACTTTAGGACACACGGTTTGGGGTTAAAATGCACAGAAAGCTAAAAAAAAAAAAAAAACCTGAATGCCTCGGAGGGCACCGTTTGTGCACATCATATAGCTGGCAAATTGGGGTCGCAATTACGGAGGCGGATTACTTACTACCACTTGGGGCGTCATTTTGTTTGCACCTCTATTCCATTCTCTTCGAAATGTCGCCCCTTTCTTCCTCTCTATCTCGAGTCCTATTATTTAATACAGTAGATCTGATCTCACTCAGCCGCTGACGAGCCTCCACCTGCGAAATGAACGTTATTCAGCGGTAATTGCTTAATCATTTGAAAACTGAAGCATTTTCGGTGACAAAGGCCAGTATTTACATGCACGTCGCATCTCCCGGGAATTGTACTGAATAATACGCGAATGTCAATATAATTCATGAAAGACTAAATGGTTCTTTCGAATGATTTGTCAAGTGCTGTCAAGTCGGAAAAAAAAAAAAAGAAAGAAAAGAGTATTTTTATAGTGCCATGGAAAATGCATATTTAAAGAGGTCAGGGTTTGAGTGTGTTATAATTTAGGGTATAATTTACAGCCTACATACTGTTTTTGTCTAACAAAATTTGTGGACACCTGAATTGCATACCCATGGGGAGCTGGGAGCTCAGTGTTTAATGCTCTGGGTTACTGATTGGCAGGTTGGGTGTTCAAGACCTTGTATTTTCAAGCTCTTGGGACCTTGAGTGAGGCCCTTAGCCGTCTTTAATCCTTTGGGCATTCCCAAAACACACATTTGAAAGCAAACAATTGCCTATAATGTCTTTGTATGATGTAGCATTAGGATTGCTCCTCACTGGAATTAAGGGGTCCAAACATGATGCCACTATACAAGAAGAAACAGAAGGGTTCTGCAAACCTTTCTCTACAAACAGCATCAGAATGGCAGAGCACATCATATTATCTCCGAGAGGATCGAAACTTTCTCAAGACATTTCACTCGTAACATTTTTTTACACATATATCTGTACATTTTCAAAACTTCAGTTTGAATCTATTTGGTGACATGATCAATATTTTTCCTCATTTCACCCCATTTTCAGCTCATCATCCAATTTCCTGTCATTGTGCACATTCTTCAATCTACCACTGGTGTATCATTTCCTGTCTCTCACACACCACAGAGGTAGGCTAGTTTCCGAAGCTAGCAATGAGCAGGCAGAAGGTAACAAGTAGTATGGGGTTTCTGATCACATTCCTGATCATCGTTATCTTTTCTCTGCTTGTGTTCTATATGGTGGATGTTCAGACCCCATACATTCATTAGATAACAATGTGAAATTCTTTTATATCAATATATGAATATGATGTGAGGCCCAGTTAGCGGTGTGACACTAAAACAGGTAGTAGTATTGACTATTTTTTTACTTAAGTCAGAGCCCAAAATTCTTTACTTTAACTTGAGTAATAAAGTGTAGTCAGCACGTTTACCAGAGTAAAAACTTTTACTTCAGTGAACGATATGTGTACTTTTGCCATCTCTGTTTTGCTAGACGTGTTGATTTTGTTTAAATGTGCATCTAAAACAAATGTCTCTATAACTGAGGTTCGCTTCATGCATAGCCAACGATCATGATCTTCTTCTTCTTCTTACGGCTTCTCCCATTAGGGGGCGCCACAGTGGATCATCCATCTCCGTACCCCTCTGTCCTCTACATCTGCCTCTTTCAACCCAACTACCAGCATGTCTTCCCTCACCACATCCGTAAACCTTCTCCTTGGCCTCCCTCTTTTCCTCCTTCCTGGTGGCTTCACCTCAGCATGCTCCTACCGATGTTCAAAACGTTTTATGTCCATCTGCACATGTCCAAACTATCTCAATATCTCCTCTCTCACCTTCAAAACGTCCTACATGCGCTGTCCCTCTAATAAACTCATTTCTAATCCTGTCCATCCTCGTCACTCCCAGCGAAAACCTCAACATCTTCAGCTCTGCTACCTCCAGCTCCACCTCCTGTCTTTTACTCAATGCCACTGTCTCTAAACCATAAAACATCTCAGGTCTCACCACAGTCCTATAAACTCACATTTCTATAATACATTTTTCAATATCTGTCATGCCGCTCGACATTAAATGGAGAATAGAGGCAATGGATGTAGTAATGGGTTCATTTTTGGAAGAGTATTGGCAACCTCCAAGACAGAACACAGAACAGGAGTGATGATGTGAGACAGACACGAATGCTTCATTGGCTGTAGTGTAGGTTTCTCCTGAAAAACACGTTCTGACAGCTACAGAAACACGAGCTGCTTTCACGCAGAGCTCTGAGTAATCGTGTAATGCACTGATGAATTGGTGACAGGAGGAGGTTTTTTAACAAGAAGATATGGTGGTTGGGAATTCTGTCTAACGGCTCATTCGCAACATGGTGGATAAACTCGGCTCACGACGTCTTGCTTCTTTTAAAAGGGTCTCCATTTGTAGTATACAGTCAGCGTGAAAATATCCCGCAGCAAACTGATGGCAAAAGTTGACTTAACAGAAATCACATCGGGTTTAAAGCATGTCAAAATAAAGGACAGAAAGCTCTGGAAAGGCTAACGCAATAACAAAAGCTTTTTATGGGAATATAAAAGACTGTACATTTGTTTACATTTGTTGGTGCTAAGACCCATCAACGATATTTATTTGCATTGCCAGATTTAACTACAAATTGGCCTCTAACCTCCATACGCCCTTCATTTTTTCCAGACATGATGAAATAAATTAGAGAAAAATCCATTTAGGGAAAGGCAATGTGCAAAGACGAGTAGCGGGAAAAAGCATGGCTTTAGGCAACTGGGCTCATTTGAGCAGAACAGATCCTCTGGCTTCCATTCAGGAGCAGATAACATGACTAGGGAGTTGGTAATTCAATGATATTTAACAGTGTGGTACATCATCGTACTGACAAAACCTATTGTCTTGTCAGTGTCAATTCTATTAAGGAATAATACGGTGTCTAAGAGGATTTTTTTTTTTTTAACTGTAGTCAGACAGTGGGTACAACCAATCAAATGTATTATAGGTTATTCTATCTATCTATCTATCTATCTATCTATCTATCTATCTATCTATCTATCTATCTATCTATCTATCTATCCATCTATCCATCTATCTATCTCTGTCTGTCTGTCTGTCTGTCTGTCTGTCTGTCTGTCTGTCTGTCCAGACAGACAGACAGACAGACAGACATACAGACATACAGACAGACAGGACATTAACACCACACACTGCATCCTCAAAGCCAACAACATTGTGGACGACCACACACACACACACCCCTCACACACACACTCTTTAACCTCCTGCCATCAGGGAAGCGGTTCCAAAGCATTCGGGCCGTCACATCCAGACTGTGCGACAGTTTCTTCCCTCAAGCCATCAGACTCCTCAACACAGAAGTGAACAAAATCTCACACACACACACACACACACACACACACACACACACTCAACTGTGTGACTAAACTGTGTGACTGATCTATACAACCTGGACTCAACACACACTTGTACTCACTTCACACATCCATGACTCAGCACCTTCCATATTATATCACTTCATTACTACAAACTGCCGTTCTTGCACATCCTTATGACTGCTACTATAGCTGTTTTGCACATTTTGTTTACATTTTGTTGAATCACAAGGTTAGGTAGGTTTACTGGTGGTGCTATTTTGTGCTTTGTGTATTTGTCCTACACTGTCTAATGTTGTCTTTGCACTGTTTGCACCTGGTTGCACACGATGCACTTTATGCGGCGAGGGCACTTATAGGCCTGAGCTCTGTGTTTTCTGTGATGTAGCCTTATATTGTTTTATGTAGCAGATTTAAAGATAGATAGATAGATAGATAGATAGATAGATAGATAGATAGATAGATAGATAGATAGATAGATAGATAATAAAACTATAGTCATAGATATAAACCTGAAAAATGTCCTGCTTTGTGTGTATGAGACAAATGCAATAGCAGTCAAAAACTAATTTTATTTTAGATATTTTTTTTTTATTCAGATAAAAGTTAGATAATTGGAGTTTACTTCCTCTCAAGGTTTCTTCCTCATGCCATCTTGGGGAGTTTTTCCTTGCTACAGTCACCACTGGCAACTTATAATTATTAAGAACCCAATAATCTTATATAAAAAAATATGCAACTTTGTTACTGTTTTATCTTCGTAAGGCTGCTTTGAGACAATGTCCATATTGAAAAGCACTCAAAATAAAAATGAACTGATTTGAGTTTACACTAATGAACCAACTGATTATTCAACTTTAGATCATCTTGGTCCAGTTCACATGCACTATGACAACAATGCAATCACAACATTTGCGTAGGCCAAATTTCTTCAATATTCCCGTTACATTATTTTATATTTTAATTACATTTAAGTTCAAGTTGAATAAGATGTATTGCATAACCAAAGGAAGTAAAAAGAAAATGGACCCTTGAAGCCAAAACACCTGTAAAGGGGAGGTGCAGTTGGTGAACTCATGATTATCCATGTAGCCCCATTCAAGCAGAGGTTTGGGTAAATCTAGCACGCTTTGTATGGACAAAGTGGCATGGTCCAGCCCTGAGTACAAATGCACACACACAAAAAAAACAGATGGAGAGGGTTAAAGCATCTGGGTTGATTTACATTCTGACTGTAATTGTAGAGTGTAAGTGTTGCTCACTATTAGCTTGTCACTAGGTTCGCTCTTGGAGCACTACATGCTACTGTACCCTACTCTCTTGAGTGCTACATATCCTCCTCAGAAAAGAATAATCAATGGTTCATGTCACTATGAATTACAGGGTACCATTTAAGGAAAAGATGGACACTTGGGGCATTGTGAATATGGATTTTTTTTAAAAGGGTCAAATATACGGTTTGCGACTGTATGCAAAGAGCAATGATTTTTATTGGTATACATTAAAATTTATTGAGAAATATAAACACATCATGATTTAGATGACTTTCTAAAATCCCCCCCTGCACATTCTCTTTCATGTAAGTAAATCTTTAGTCGGTGAAATACGGTATATGGCTATTAATTTATGAAACCTTTGTTCCTGAATACCGGCTAACCACCAAAATGGGGTATATACATATACATAGAATATTTCTATACACTAACCCTACATGTATTCTGAAGGTTAATGCAAGCTCAATAAATTGGATAACAAAACAAAGTGATATGGCATTGGGGGAAAAAAAATACTGTATAAAATACTGTAACCGTGTGAATATAAGAAATAAATGCATGATTTGAGAAGATACAAACTAAAAACAAGTCAAATAATCTGCCAGCGCAGTAATATAATTACACTCGGTAGGAGTTAGAAAATAACAAAATGTCCAAAAATAAGCATTTAAACACTTCAGTTGATTTAGTCTAATTAACTTGTTGATTGTTGTTTTTTTATTTCAAACAGTTTGCTTTCTTAACTTGTGCGGAAAAAAAAAAATCTTAAAACCAGAGCTACTAAACAAGAGAATTCATCTTAATTGATTAAAAAAACAAAAACAAGATTATTATTAAAATCAAGTTCTAAAATTAACATTTTTAAGTTCAATGTAACACACAGTAGTTCCGATGCAAAAACAAAGCAAAATTGCAACATAAAACATTATTGAATGTTGTCATTAATGAACAATGAAATATATTCAACATGAGAAAAAGAAAGCAAACTTCAAAACGTCTTAGTAAAAAAAGCATATGTATAAAGAACAAAGTTCCAAAAAATATTAACCATCCTGGATAATGTTTAGAAAAAGTGTGTTGACTTAATGCAGCGGAATCTTACGATTGTCAGGTGGAAGAACGTGCCGGAAAACCGAAGTGCAATTCACAAAGGTTTTTTAATAAAGAACGAAAGGGCAAGGCAGAAAACGGCAACCAAAACTAAAACTCCAGGTTTACTAAACCTGGTGAAAGCTATGACCGGAAAGTTCTGCAAACAAAGAGTAACCAAACCAGAAACGTAGTGTCGTAGCTTGGGTAGTCCAGCAAGGTTCATCAGCCTAAGCTGTAGAACGGACAATGAGCTGGTGGGGAAACAGAGGTTATGTAGTGTAAGAATGGTCAGATCTGTTCATGGTACCAGACCTCGAGAACTGCAATGCAACTTCATGAGGCCAGACCCCGAGAACTACCATGCAACAAAACAATAAACCTTCTAATCTGAGGAGAGGATGTCTTTGATCTGAGGAGAGAAAGTCATTTGTTCAGCTGCCCAGTCACCCACCCTTGAGCCCCCCTCTATCCCTCCTTGGGAGATGGCCGGATCATGGAAAGGTGACTGAGAAGGTCCCGAAATTCAAGCTACTTTACTTGCATCATGTAATAATTACAATTTAGGATTGTATACATTTACCTTCACATGTTTAGTATCATCTTAAAGGTCTCAGTGTAATTGGAAATATGATCTCAGTCCCATATCAGTAGAACAGACCCCAGGTTTGGGGAAATTCTGTCCTACAGACCTAAGGGTTGCCCCGGAGAAGATCCTTACCAGTAGCGTGGAGGCTGATGAGTGCCAGGTGTAGATGATTAGTAGGTAGGAGAGCTGCTTGAAGTGACATGAGGGTTAGGTGAAGGTGTGGCTGGTGGGTCCCTAACAACGATGAAGTATTAGGTTCTAAATAAATGTGGTGGTGTCGACATAAACCACGTATTTGAGATAAATAATACTAATGAACGAATCCTAAGTGTGGTTATTGAGCATTTTTTAAAACAGCAATTCATACAAGCATTTGTTAGCAAGACCTATGCATCCTGCTTTAGAAGCGCTTGCCAAACCTTTCCCACATCTGGGACACTTGTTCTTAGTATAAATGCCACTCAGCTGGGAATATTTATCTTGACTGCAAGCCCACTGTAGCATCATGCAGTTTTAGGGTGTTGCACTGCTTCCAGTAAGGCTCACTGTGGGTGGAACCACTGAATCAGCGACCTAAAGCTGCCCTGGTGATTAATGTATCTGACTATCAGGTTGTCCAAATGAATCAACCTGTAACAATGCTTTTGGCAGGAAACTGACACTCTTCTGGCAAAGGAAGGCGTTTGTGATGATTATCTCTCTCTCCAGTGAAGCACCGTTCCAGAGTTGACCTTGCATCTCCAGTGAATCAGTGCTTGAGCCACTCTCAGCCCTTCTGAAAGACTCTTAGGGCAATACGGCTCACAGGAAGAACCTCTACATTCAAATGAATGATTCACGAAAGAAATGCTAAGAGTACAGAGCTTAAGATTGACTTGTGAGTATGAGCTGGTGGCTGGTAGTCTCAATAAACCTACTTTTACACAGCTTTTCCGTATCTGAATTTGCTGACCGTGCAGTCAGGGGTATCTAATAAGGCTACCAAGCATAGGGTGAAGTTTTGAGCAAAATGAAAAGGGTTTCTATTGCGGGTATCATGAGAACTTGTGGACATGTGGTTCGGCACTTTGGTAAAACTAAATGTTATGCATTTCTAAATATTGCAGCACAGATGAATTTGTGGCTTTAGAAAAAGGTCATAGCATGTGTGCACATTAAGACGTCTGTCATTTCGGAAAATATTTTCCATTACGATCTAAGGAGCGTTATTGCAGGTAAGAATTTCCCATTTCCAGAAGAAAAAAAATTCTCTCGCCATTGCAATTCCATATTGATTACAAGGTAAATACAGACAATGTTCAGGACTATAACATTTCTCCGAACGCACATCGCGAGAAATCAAAATACAAAGTACAGACCTGTTTGGAATCCGTTTCGAAAATTTGAACACAAAATAAGAAGAGATACAGTAGAGTATCTATCTCCTGCAAGTGGGAGCTTTTGGGACATCACTCAAATGAGGCAGAGGGAATGACAGTATGATGATATTAGTATTGAGAGGTATCCTTAGCACTCCAGGACACACACAAATCACAGAGACAGTCACTAACATGATAATGGAAAAATATGGCAGGAGAAATTTTTTTACAAATGAATAGTGCAACGAATATGAATCAACATCAAGGCATGATACAATTTGGTATCAGAAAGGTATATTATGTCACGGCTCTTTTAATGGTGCTTAGATTGGGGCAAGTAAGCCACCTGAGACACAAAGGGGCAAAAATCCACCAAAGTATCCCCACTAATGACATTCTAATGGACATTTCTATCCACTTTTCATAGACCTCCATTATGTATTGGCACGGTGGTTGTTGCTGTGACACATTTGTTCTTTTATTTTAAATATATTAACAACTAAAGGGCTTTTTTTCCATTTCTTCTTTTACCGCTTTTAAAAAAAGGGTTAATGTGGCATTTTATGGTTTGAAAACCCTACAGTAGAACAGTCCAAAATGAAAGTAATCATTTTTTCGGTATGGTTGCAGATATTTCATTACTTTGCCCCCAGTATCAGGTTACTTCATCATATTCACCGATTACTTTGATACACGATCCCTCATCCGGCAGTTAACGAAGTGCAGCCTGCAATAATCAATTATATCTTCACAGTTCTTCCCAGTCAAGGCTCAAGATGGAATTTCAGTTGGCACTGGGTTTAATCCCTACAGCTGGGATAATTATGATATGGATTCATCAACATGATGAAGCAAATAAATCATTTGTAACAGATTACTGTTTCACAGCTTCATAACATATTCTTCAGAATAGATTCTATTGGTTATTAGGCTGCTATTCATGTGTATTTTTCTCCCATTATAGCCAAAAGTCCTAAAAACCTGCTTTCTTTTTTATCATTTTTTATCTGAGAATAAGAAATATGTATATTTAAAATTCATTAATTTTTAAAATGTTTTTGAGATTCAATGAAAGTTCTATGGACAGATGAATTCAAATTTCACAGTTAGATCTGACAGAAGAACCTGTATATAAGCCGAAGAACGTTAGAGATGTGTTCAGATTGCCTCATCCACACACTCAAACATGGAGGTGAAAGCTTTTTGGTCTGGTGTTGTTTTGGAGCAGGGAAGGTTGAAGATTTATTAGGGGTAAAAAAAAAGAACCATCACAGCTAATATTCCATAATTCAACACGCCTCATTGGAACCCAGTTCGCCATATGACAAGACGAAGAGTACGTCTAAGTTCTGTAAGACCTATTTTGAGAGCAAACAGTCGGCTCATCCATCAAAAAATAGCCTGCCCAGTCACTGCAACTAAATCCTATTGAACTGCTCTGGGCTGAACTGGATCACAAAGTCAGAAAGAAATCTCCAACTAGTAAGGAATACCTTTAGCTAGTTTCTACTTACCATTCCACCATTTACCATTGAGGCTTAATGAGATAAATGAAACAACCCAACAGGATATACAATCATATACTTAATCTGTGATGATGTCTATATGTACTCTCGCTGCCTTATTCATTTTTCACTCATTCCTTCCTTCATTTAGAATTTAAATTTACTGTTTTCCCTGCCTTCTTGTTCCAATTGTCATATCGCCCTAGAGGCTGTTTGAATTTATTGACTCCAGTGATCTCGACTATTATGGCCCACAGAGATGCACAGGGAGAGATAAGTGAGGCAATAGCTCTAAAAGGACCCGTCAGAAAAAAAGCCAATGGAGCAGTGTTATTTTTCACTTCTCCCCTGTGCTATTAGCAAAAAAGTCATTTACACACTGTAGTCTGAAGTAGCTGGAAACTCCTTCATCCGGCCTGCAGCAAATGAATGGTGTAGTCATGTTGGGTTGATTTGGTCAGGGGTCGCCCCGTAATATCATGATTTCAAAGATGGCGTTGTAAAAAAAACAAACATGTCACGATTTATAATATCAGTCTTACTAGCTATTAATCTCAGTTACATATTACAAGTTATAGCAGGGGTCTGCTGGTTGAATTTGGCCGGCCCCCCGCATTTGGAACAACGAGAGCGACATAAATTGAAAATTGAATTTTAAATATGTTTTACTCATATCATATCTAAAATTTCTAACTTTGAATTTCTAAAATCTTAGTTATTAATAGAGGTCAGGGCACTGATAGTTTATTGCTGGAACTATTGGCAAAAATCCATAGTGATAGTTTTTCCGGGCTTCCTGTCTGCTGTCATTACTAGAGTGGCCTCAAGGGGAAAATCACTGATGCCACGTGCTATTTGTTTTTACACATGAGACGGCATGCTGCATGGAAAGCGCAACATTTATTAATGATAATTTATTCATTCTATAACTATATTTAGTAATGGATATACAGTGCAACCTCGATACTCACTGGAGTTATGTCCTATGACCCCTCGCGAGGTTTTGACTCACCATTTGATGGTTTCTTTTTCAAGGGGAATTGTACATGTACTGTACTGTAAACTCAACAAAAAATGTAAATTACTTGTCATAAATGTTTTTTTTACTACTTTAAATAAATAATACAATATTTTTTCACATTTTCATGATTCAGTACTTTATTTTGTAATAAAGGTCAGTACTATTTTATGTGAATTTGAAAAACTATCGGTTAAACACCATTTTAGAAACCATTGGTTGATTAGCTGGTTATTGGCAAGTTTGGTCATAGCTATCCATATTTGTAAAATCTATCGGTCGACCTCTAGTTATTAAAAACTTTCTTTCATCTTCTCCCATTAAGGGGCGCCACAGCGAACCATCCGCATGTTTGATATGGCACATGATTTTACACTGGATGCCCATCCTAACGCAACCCTCCCCATTTATCCGGGCTTGGGACCGGCACTAAGGCTTGTGCAACCCTAATGGCTGGGGTTGGTTCCCTGACCAGGGATCGAACCCGGGTCGCAGCGGTGTATCCTAACCACTAGACCACCAGGGAACCTGGTCGACCTCTAGTTATTAACATAGCCTAATTATTTGTTAGATTCACATACCAACCATATGAATATACATAAGTAAGTAAATGTTTTGACTTCAATAGCAATGAATAAAAAATTTTTTCATTATGATAATAATAATGCTCTTTTACTGTAATATGCCATATACACTATTTTGCCAAAAGTATTGGGTCACCTGGTCATTAGTATGTGATGTGATTTTGGAGCATTGCATTCCACATTTAGTCCCAATTTGCCAGTATAATTCCATCCATTCAACCCAAACGTTATTATGAAAGGCAGATACTGATGTAGGTGAGGAGGCCTGGGGTCCAGTCAGCATTCCAATTCATCCCAAAAGTGTACAGTAGGGATGAAATCAAAACTCTATAGCAGGTCACTCAAGATCTACATCTCCAAAGCATGTAAACCAGACCTTCAAGGGGCTCAGTTTGTGCACAGGGGCACTGCCATGCTGGAAAAGGTTTGGGTTTCCAAGTTCAAGTGAATGGAAAATGTCATTATAGTGCATCTAAAAATGTCCTGTACAATTCCTGTCCTGTACAGTGCATCCCTTTATGTGGTAACAGTTTGGAAAAAAACACATATAGCAGAAAATGTCATTTTTCTGTACAGTGCATAGCAAAAAAAAATAAACTAATCGAACATTAAGAGGCATAATCAATAAACTCATAATAAAATCTCCACAATAATGCTGGTAGTCACTCCGTCCAGTGTCATTTTCAGGTACCGACCGACACGGCCCCTCATTAAAGAAAAGCAAAATAATGTGGCCCTCACAGAAAACATTTTGGGGACCCCTGTTACATGGCATCACTCTCAGACATGGTGATGATACGGTGATACAAAAAAAAAATTCTTAGCTTCTTTCCTGATAGAAACCAAAGTGCACCTTCAGGGAATGCGTCAGAATGCCTTTGAGTTCCTCAAAAAATAGACAATCTGCCAAATGTTGCTCGGATGGCAGCTTTTGGGAAGGGGTAGGCTCAGTGGTTAAGATGTTGGACTTCTGATCAGGAGTTCAAATCCCACCACCGCTAAGCTGCCCTTGCCGGGCCCTTGAGCACTGCTCAGTTTTATGCGCTGCTTTACATGCGCTGCTTTAAATAGTTACATTCGATCTACACAGATTTTCGTAATTTCTGACGTGGACAGAACAGGAAACTAGATGGCAGATTGTGAAAAACAGAGGGCGGTTCTCATTATTAAACAATTTTCCCACTGAAATTGCCAGAGTAAAAAATTAAATAAACTGGCGATAGAAAAATAAAAAAACAAAAAAAAAAACAATGAATGGCTAGAAAATTAATTAGAGGGGCAGGATGAGAGGAGTTCTATGTCTTGCATTCAAGACAGATGTCTTTCTGGACACTTTGCCATGAAGTCCAGCACCCTGGTGGAGTGTTGCGGGGATTGCTGACTGTGGTGGGGTCACAGATAATGTGCATAATGTTTCTAACCTGCATCTTATTATAACATTTATTTTCGGCTTTTATTAGCTGCCATCACCAGAAAGAGAGAGAGAGAGAGAGAGAGAGAGAGAGAGAGAGAGAGAGAGAGAGCACGAGAAAGAGTGTGTGAGATGCCACACACACACACACACACACACACAAACACACACAGCCATGAACAGGCTGTGAACTTGTGAACTTGGCAGTGCAAAATCTGCAAGTTTAATCCTGGCCGAACTGTTTTTTGTTGGAAGTGTGCAATCTGAATCAATAAATGCCTGGAGCTTGAAATCATCAAAATCCTTCACTGTCCTCCACCAAAAACCATCAAGCACTTGTTGACCTCCACAGCGACCAGCAGCTACACTATGAAGCCAGTGTGTAGAACAAGCAGTGAGCTGGTGGGCACTCCATAAGCTGCTGTAGAACATCACCAGACCATCATCAGCTATGTCCCCTGCCTCTGTGCCACATTGGATGCTCATCTAAAGTGCTTCCTGATCATTTATGAAGGCTGGACATGTGGCTAGAATGGACTCTACAACTCCTCCCTTGCTATACGTGGATTCTCTGCTTGAAGGCTGAGAGCTGCCACTGTAGACACAGCTGAAGAATTCCAGCATAAATAGAGTGGTCATACCCCGAAGCTGCCACACAGATAGAGAGCTCCAGGAAGGACTTCAGGTCATCTATGGAGGCTGGATATCCAAACAAATTAATTTGCCACAGGTGGACACCAATAAACCGACCATAGCAGAGAGTCTGACGATTGATGTGATGCTTTTTAATACATTTGGAACAGTACTCACAAAAAACATTTGTTCGCTTTGTCTTTATGTTTATGGAGTGTAAAACTGTTGTGGGCCTGAATACTTCCTGATTGCACTGTAGAACCGTGGTTATAGCGTGCATACGAGTCCATCTATCTGCAGTACCACCGGTCTATATAGTATGTGTTACACATATAGAGCGATGCACTGTGCTGATCTCTCCGTTCCCTGAACTTTGGACCTGAGCACACAAAATTGCCATGCAGCACACACACACACACACACACACACACACACATGCACACCTAGAAATTGATGGTAATACACTTATAGCCATAGACATGAATCATCATGTTTAACATGGCATGGGCTTTACACCTATACATTGGATGTTTAGGAGATGCAACAGTTAAAGAATGGAATCAGTCTATATTTATTCCACTTTTATCACTCTCAAGATGTAAAGGACGGCGATAACTAAAGAAAATGTGACTTGTAAAGGTGTATAGGGTCGTAAGTTATGTTACAGGAAGTAATTTCCGTCGACATTAAGTCAAATATACATTCATAACTGTAGTGAGAAGATTAAGACAAGACACACATTTGGCAAAGTATATAAAGAAAGGGCTACGATGCGTAAACACCAAGTCAGGTTTTACTCCTGTTAGCCTTTTTGTGTTATGTCAGCTGGAAACTGACCGGAAACCTTGTTCTCTGACCTCTGTCACCGACGAGGTGTTTTCCCCATAGTGCTGCTGCTCACCAGAGGTTTTCTTGCACCATTCTGTGTCTCTACAGAGATAATAAAACTCTAGGGTGTGGGTTTCGACCGGGGTTCTGCGACCGCTAGTGGGGTGGGGGTGGGTGGGGTTGTCCTCGGCAGTACTGCAGGGTGTCCACTAATTATTGTTGAAACACGAAAATTTTTAAATTAAAAATAAAAAAAATAAACAATAAACATCGTTAAAAGCATCACAAATCAAATATTTACTTTGCATTAAAGTTCCATTAAAATTAATGCTAAAGTTCATGTAAATGTATAAAAGTCCAACTGATAAAAAAAGGAAAATTTATGAAACTGAAAATCTATTCAAATAAAAATCAACCGTAAACAAATTGTGATTTTAATTGCAAAATATGTTTATGATGCACAAATCTTTTTGAAAATCGATGCATGTACAACAACAGCATAGTTCTAATTGTCTTAACATAGTATAACAAGCATTTTATGATTGGTTTCTATTAATATCAGTGGCTATGTTTGACACATTGTTTATCAGGGGGTCCCTGCCCCATGACTCTATCGCTTAAGTGGTCCTTAAGACCCCTACTATAGAGCTTTTTTTCTTTATTGGAAAAGCCTTACAAAATAGAAATGCATTACATATTTACGGTTCCACCACCAGAATGGAAGTCTATTGTTTTTAATAGGATGTTTCTTCTCTTTGTTTCTCCTTCTTACATGCTTCATCTGACTTCCTTCAATGAAATAAAGACCATGCAGACCAAACCATTAGTCTTACAGATGTGAAATTTGGTTAACAAGTAGCACCCAAACATAGGCAAGTAAAATGGTCACAATTGTGATGACGTTGATGTATAAACCTGATGTTTGCATTGTTGGATGTTACTTTAAGTCCTACACACATTTAATGCTTCATGCATCGTGTATTTCCTCAAAAATTTTGGATCTGCCTGCATACTGATTATGCAATAAATTACTCCCAATAGTCTATTCTCTTCAGTTTATTTATTTTGCATTATTTTTCATGCTATGCGCTACTTCCTTTAGTATCTATTTAGTTTAGAATTTCTATCCAGTTATATTTCTGCTATCAGAATATTTTCAGAATAAATAGGGTGGCCCTTCAGTGGCAGCCCTTTACAAACCCTGGTACATTCCTGTTGCTGGTGGTTGATGGCGAAAGAGAGGGATTGGAACAATCAACAAGCCGACACCACTGAATGCCTGAACAACTTTGTTATGTTTTTTGGTTGGCAGTACAGTAGCAGGGCATTGTGTGTGGAACCAGAGCTAGAGCCAGGGACATCAATGCGAGCTATGCATATCTGGCCTTTCACACTTGGTTGGGATTCTGTTTAATTGATGGTCAAGAAATTCAGACTAATGTTTCACTCTTCTAACAATAGTTTTATATTCTTAAGGATGGGTTGTATTGAGCCTCAAATGCATGCCTATCAAGTGGGTGGTCCTCACCCTCAAAAACTACACACTAGGGTGCCTGTTTAACCTCTGTTTTGATGAAATTATTGATTAAAATGTAAACCTGAAAATGTTAGCCTGAAGTAAATTAAACCCAATAGTCTATTTTCTTCATTTTATTTATTTTGTATTATCTTTCTAGCCTTGTGCTGCTTCCTATTATTTCAACATACAGGCAGAAACTAAACTCTTTTAAGCTTTGTAGTCAAAACAGTGAAGAGATGGACCAGTAAGGCAAAGCGTACCAGTAAGGCAAAACTACAAGACTGCACTGATTAGAGTGTCTTCTAGGCTGGAACTGACAGCCTGGATGAACTGACTGACACTGTGACATCCTACATCAGTTTTTGTGAAGACATGTGTTTGCCAACCAAAACCTTCTGCAAATTCAGTAACAACAAGCCACGGTTCACAGCTAAACTGAAAAAACTTCGACATGCCAAAGACGATGCCTACAGAGGGGAGGACAAAGCACTGTACAAGCAGGCCAGGAACCAACTGAGAAAAGAGATCACAACAGCCAAAAGAAGCTACTCTGAAAAGCAGGTTTTCAGCTAACGACCCTGCATCAGTGTGGAAAGTCCTGCAAGATATTACAAACTACAAGAGACCACCCCTCCCCACTAAAGCAAACAAAGACCTGGCTGACGACCTCAACACCTTCTACTGCAGGTTTGAGAACAATATTTTCACACCTCTCATCCAACTCTGCCCAATGTCTGCCCCCATCACACATTTAGGAACCCCTCTTTTACAATTCCCACTAGCACTCAAGTTGCGCTCACGATTTGTGAAAAGGATGTGTGTTGGCTCTTTTAGAGACAGAAGACAAGGAAAGCCCAGACAGTGTCTCCCCCTCTTGTCTCAAAGCATGTGCTGACCAACTGGCTCCCATCTTCAACTATATCTTCAACAGATCACTGGAGCTGTGTGAGGTCCCCTCCTGCTTTAAACTCTCCACAATCATCCCGGTCAAAACTTTAGGAAACACCCTTCAACACTACCCCCCCTCACAATATCCAACAGCCCTGTGTCATCTGTGGAGAACTTCAAGTTTCTTGTCATTACAATTTCCCAAGACGATGGACAATGAAATGGGAAGCCAAAATAAACTCCATTCTAAAAAAGGCCCAGCAGAGGATCTACTTTCTACACCAATTAAGGAAGTCTGGTCTGCCACAGGAGCTGTTGATACAGTTCTACACGGCAGTCATTGAATCTGTCCAAACTGCAGAAAACAGTTAAAACAGCAGAAAAAATCATCAGTGCTCCCCTGCCTACTTTCCAGGACTTGTACCATACAAGAACCAGAAACCGGGCAGAAAAAAATCATTAACGACCCTTCACACCCTGGACACAACATCTTTCAGCTCTGGCAGGCGCTACAGAACTTTGTTCACCAAAACTGCCAGACATAGCAACAGTTTCTTTCCCCAAGCAAACAGCCTCATTAACAACTGATCATAATTATATTCCCTGTTTAATACTCACACTGTCTATACAGTCTCATATTGTCTGTATTGTCTTGTCTTGTCTGTATTGTCTTGTCTTGTCTGTTTTGTCATGCATATTTTTTATTTTTCTCTGTAATTTGAGAGTCACTAACAGCTGGAACCAAATTCCTTGTGTGTGTCAACACACTTGGCCAATAAACCAGATTCTGATTCTGATTAAGTATCCGTTTAGTTTAGCATTTCAATCCAGTTATATTTCTGCTATCACATCATGTTGCCAGGGCCAACATTTGCCTTGAGGCTTTCAGAATCAATATGGTGATAGCAGAGATAGCAATTTGGGGGCACCTTTAGCTTAAAAATTCATGTGTCATGAAGCTGTTCCTTTAACCAATCGAATTCCAAATTGGTGGCAACAAGCCCACCTAGCATGCGTACTGTAACAATGGCATTTTCAAGCCCTGTTCAGAGCTCGCAAACCGCATCTGTAGCAAACTGCACAAGTTCAAATAAAATCGTTTGGATTCAAGAGGTGTTTTTTTTTTATTCCACAATGGCTGACAGAGGATCCGGTCACAGATACACTAAAAAGGACATTAAATAGTAACAATAATAGCACGGTATCTAGTTGTTCAGACTGCTGCCATGAGGCAAGTGCTTCCGCTGTCGTATGGCCAAATCAGAACGGCTTAGGAGATGCTTCTTCAGACTTCTTCATGCGATCATCAAAACTACTACATAAGTCTCTCAGTTCACCCTTCAATCAACCTAATGTTTATTCTGCATTAGCACACAGCACCTTAAATAGTCCATTTCCATTGAAAAACAGTGATCTGACCTCAAGGCTTGAGGTTTAGACCTTTAAAATGACTTCTCCACTGCACATACAATATACAATTCCTCTCCACCACTTCTCTTTCATTACCCATCCCAAGGCATCCTGAGGTTGCGCCAGCTCCAGTCCCACCTCATGAAGATTACAGAGCTACAAGGAACTAGATGCCGAGCCTGCAAACATCCCCCATCCAGAGTGGTACCAGCTCTATTTGGATTCCACTTCATGTCCAATGAGTTTGGACATTAGACTTTTAGTGTTTAAAGGCTCTGGCTTTAAAAAGCTGATGTTGAGTCAAATGTTGAGCTATTTTATGAGCTGCTCAGTAACTTATGGTTCTTTAATGCCGACTGACTGTATAAGGCTGTAGAAAGGACGTTACTTATAATCACACACTCCGGTGCTCATGTTAGTTTTCACTCTCCAGTGTTCTTTATTGTTTTAAAGATTATAATTACACTCTTGATATCACCCAAATGAAATGGGTTCCCCTTTTGAGTCTGGTTCCTCTCAGGGTTTCTTCCTCGTAACATCTAAGGAAGTTGCCACAGTCGTCCCAGGCTGCTCATAAGAGATACTTTCTTTCTTTCGGCTTCTACCATTAGGGGTCGCCACAGCGGATCATCCGCATGTTTGATTTGGCACATGTTTTTACGCTGGATGCCGTTCCTAACGCAACCCTCCCCATTTATCCGGGCTTGGGACCGGCACTAAGAGTGTACTGGCTTGTGCAACCCTAACGGCTGGGGTCGGTTCCCTGACTGGGAATCGAACCCGGACTGCAGCGGTGAGCGCGCCGCATCCTAACCACTAAACCACCAGGGAACTCTGCTCATAAGAGATAAACAATGTGTGTTTATCTCTGCTCATAAGAGATAAACACACATTATTCACTTTAATTCTTAAATTCTGTAAAGCTGCTTTGTGACAATGTCTGTTGTGAAAAGCGTTACAGAAATAAACTTGCACATGACTGGTCTTGACATAAGACATTTTACACTCTCTGCAGAATTCTGCACAAATGGACCTGTTTATAAACACCTATTTAAAAACCATTGAATGTACAAATTCTTTATATCTGACACTGTTGAACTAAACACATTACACATAGTCTTTTTGTACTAATGTCATACTGCTGCTATCTGTCCTGCACCTTACAAATGCTTTATACTCAAAACTTCTGTATACAATATATATATATATATATATATATATATGTCTATTTATTAGAAGTTCACTGCTGTTACCTCATACAAAATCTGTTCTAAATTGCATTGTCTACGTATACAAACATTAAACAATGAAAACAGAGAAGAGTCACGGTATTTCGATTCCTCTGTATGTCTGCACAAATGGTGGCATTGACAAATAAACACCTTGACCTTGACCTATAGAGTTTGTCATGGTTAGTCTTGTCCCTTATCTTTTATTCTATTGTTAAACATCAACACCTGCAAACAATGGGCTAGCGGGACGCGCGGGAGTGACGCCGAAGGCTAAGAAGCTATTGAAATCCCAGTTCATCGTTATCTAATAATTTTCTTCTCTTCTTTTCTTATATTACGTTTTGATTAAATTGGATTTAACTTTGTATTTGCACAGGTTATGGTACCAGGAAACAAAATGCAGTTAGCACCTAACCAGAAGTGCATTGGTAGCAGTGCAAAATATTACAGGTTGGTAGGACTAAGATATATGATAGATATCAATAACGACAAATAAATGAACAATTTAAAACGAACAATATGAATGTACATAAATAGAAAGGCCATGATATACAATTGGTACAATAAAGGAGTTAATGTATAGCAGTGCAAAATATTACAGGTTGGTAGGACTAAGATATATGATAGATATCAATAACGACAAATAAATGAACAATTTAAAACGAACAATATGAATGTACATAAATAGAAAGGCCATGATATACAATTGGTACAATAAAGGAGTTATTGTATACAGTGTATAAGCAGAAGGTCCTTTGTCCCTTCAATATAGTTTTTTTTTTTTTTAGAAAAGATGGACATTGTGAGAAAAGATCAGCCAGAACATTTTCCAACCTTTTTCATGAACCGTTCATAAGTTTGGGTTTTCTTTCTTATATAAATCATAGAAAGAATTCTTCCCGATTAAATACATGAAAAGTGTATGTTAGTTACAGCATCACATTTTTGTTCAGCATTATGCAGTCCTATTAACCATTAAACCTAATGGCAAGAAACCTGATGCAGTCCTATTAACCATTAAAGCGAATGGCAGGACACCTGACTGGCATGATGCAATCTCATTAAAATTGCATTTTAATCACAGGATTCAAAGTTTTTCAGAAACTGAAATGCAAATGAGCTGAAATTTGGTGTACTGCAGTGATCTCAGCTTCACTAAGGGTAGGATTGGTGGATCAGTGAACCACATAAAAAAAACCCCAAGGCTCTCAGCTAACATTTTCTA
Source organism: Silurus asotus (assembly GCA_024362625.1). Taxonomy (NCBI): domain Eukaryota; kingdom Metazoa; phylum Chordata; class Actinopteri; order Siluriformes; family Siluridae; genus Silurus; species Silurus asotus. Next base: position 760,862 of record MU574732.1, on the reverse strand, counting down.
CAGCTTCAACACAAAACATGTTCATGCATAGTCTCTTTCTAGCTCCCTGTGTCTTAGAGGACAAGAATTGACCATTGGGGGCGCTATTTGGGAGAAACACTTGGATTGTCATCGTTGTCATTATCATCAGACTTTTAGTCTATTGCACTAATTACAGAATAGCTAACAAATCTACATCAAATAAAGACAACCAGTTCTTTATAGCTTTCTTAGCAGTGCTTGGGTGAGACGCACCTTTAAACAAGTAAGAGGCATCGTCAGTGAGGCGGCACCAAAGGAAGCAGGAACAGAGAAAGACAAGTCATTAGCCAGCTGTGCTCTCCACGCTCTGTCTAACTGATCCTGACATCAATACTATTTTCAGACCCGGCCCTTCAAAGATGAGCAATATAATAAGGCTACGGTGCCAGACGACAGGAATATAGAGCTGCCTACTGCTATTGGCTTTAGCATATTTGCAACGGGCAGAAAAGGATTATTTCACTCTCATACAGATGAGCTTCTCCCGGAGCTGCTTCAGACACGTCTAATCAATGCAGGACGCTTTAATGCTATGCGTGTGAGAAGAGCAGTGGATTACTGTAGCTGTCAGATTTTACTGGCCGTGAGTGACTCAAATGACTGAAATGCCTCATGCGATTGATGAAAGGGCTCAAATGGGACATATAAAGGAAGATGAGCAAAGGTCAGCGAAGACAATTTGTCCATCGTCTTTATTTTTTTCTACCTCCAATTCATTTCCACTCGTAACAATTACCTTTCGCTTAAAGTTTCACGAGATCCCGTAACGCTGTTCGTTCTAGAAAAAGCTCCACGTAAAAACCGCTTATCTTTCTGTAATGGCAATTTCTGATTTTCTTATCCCCTCAGGACGAACCCCACCTTGTTTTTGTTTTAGATGACCCTGCTTTAAAGGGACCTTGTCGAAATTCGTTACCTGTCCTATACTATACACAGACCAAGCATAACATTATGACATTATAACATTATGAACAGTGAAGTGAGTAACACTGATTATCTCTTCATCATAGCACTTCTCATGGGTGGGATTTATCAAGCATCAAGTGAACATTTTGCCTTCAAAGTTGCATGTTAGAAGCAGGGAAAATGTGTATGGATTTGAGCGAGTTAAGATGTCTAGACGGCTGGGTCAGAGCCTCTCCAAATCTGCAGCTCTTGTGAGATGTTCCTGGTCTGCAGTGGTCAGTATCTTTCCAAAGTGCTCAAAGGAAGGAACAGTGGTGAACCGGCGACAGGGTCACGGGCGGCTGAGGCTCATGGATGCACGTGGGGAGCGAAGGTTGGTGCGTGTGGTCCGGCAAAAGACGAGCTCCTGTAGCTCAAACTGCTGAAGAACTTCATGCTGGTAATGCTCTAAAGGTCAGGACTGTTTTGGCAGCAAAAGTCGGACCAACACAATATTAAGCAAGCAGGCTTAATGTAATGCCTGATCGGTAGCCATCAAGTCAAACCTGATTGGTGTAAACATGGAGACTAAATTGAACATTTACTAAAAAACTACTACATAGAAATCTAAAATGAACACAAAAAAAGGTATTAAATAATAGGAACTCACGCATTTGACAGTGCTGTCATCTTCTTCTTTCAGTGAGTCGAGCGCTGTGCAGTTGTGTTGCAGCATCACTTCACAAGTGTAACCAGTGGAGCCTTCGGGGCACATGCAAATGTACTTCTCGTCACATTTTTCGCCTTCGCTTTTGCTCATGGGGTTTTTAGTTTCTGAGCAGAATGTGCCTGTGAGCAAATACATGCAGTAAGAAGGCCGTTCTTAACGGTTAGGCAGCATGACAAACACTGCTTACATGCCCGTGACTTTTAGAAACTCATGAATACACAGAAAGCTGCAAACAATACGAACGAAATGGCAACAGATCTGAGACGGGATAACGAGAAGGGAAATTGACCGATGGTCATCGGTGTAGACAGTGGGCAATGGTGTATCATCGGTCTGAAAGCTGCTGATTCAAATCAAGATGCAAAATATCAGAGGTCACTTTAACTAGAACTATTATGTATGTGAAGGCTTTAGAGCCCAGTGAAATTCTTGCTTCACATATCATAGCAATAGGAACCTGGGGTCAGAGCACAGGTTCAGCTATTATACAGCACCCCTAGAGGACTGTGGGTTAAGGGCTTTGCTCAATGGAAAGCCCTTTGGACTTTTGACGGAATGGAAAAGACCAGGGTTCCTGTGCATTTTTGGAAAAGTATGAAATGGAATTTGATTTCAGTGATTTTCAGGGTGGGATTACACTGAGAAAAAAGTGTTTTCGTACAATTGCCCTGTTCTGTTTTTATTTTTATTTTGTTTTGAAAAATTTGTACAAAATATTTTCCATGAAACAACGGCTACACTAATCCGGATCGATTTGCTGACGACGTTATCGTCCACACTGTAATTTTTGATCGTTTCCAAAAAGCTGCTTATCCACACTGAAACATCCAAAAAACGATTGCGTCCCTGTACTACGCATTAGCAAACCGAAAGACGCTCTGACCTGCGTCAATTCCGCCTGCTGTTTATTTACCTTCCGTCGCAAGGACTGAAAACTCATTATGGTTCTCTAAACCGTCCATTTTCCACACTGTCCATTCTGCGATGTGAAAACGGCATTTTAAATGTATCCACTTTGGAGAGAGTTTTCTATTCGTTGACTCTGTTTTTTTTATTTTTATAACGTGGCCGAAAGGTGTTTTGGGTTCTGCTTTGTATTTTTTTGTGATTTGCTGTAGGATTGAAGGTTCACAGTTAAGAAATGACATTTATAAATGATCAACATTGGACTGCTTTTGAATTGCAGTTTTAAGAAAATGCCATGCATCATAGGTTTGGTGTTATATGATATTGTCTTGAAAATCTTTACGGACATCTGCTTATTTGAATCTGGAAAAGTGTGGAATTTTGAAATGAAAAATGTGTAAAAAACCTAAAAAAGGTGGATGCATTGTCCATGGCGTAAAACTGCATGTCATTGCACCTGCATGTCTCACACACACATTTTATTTCTTGCATTTGCACTAAATACATTTTTATAAATAGGTCAGTTACAGGTTTGTTGTATTCGTCTTTATATTTAAATATTGATAATTATATTCCTTATAATTATTTAACAGGCTGTCAGGAGGATTCTATTGTATGGTGTAAGAGACTGTTTACATATTTGGGCTGTCTATATAAATATTAGTGTATTTCTGTTTGACCATTTTAATTATAAATATAAATAAATTTATATAAAAGAGGTCAAATTAAAACCTTGAAAAAAATTTTTTAACCTTGAAAAAAAAAAGAAAAGTATTTCTTTTAGGTACATTTAAAAACATGAAAATGTGCGATTAAAGTTGCGATTAATCGCCAGTTAACTCGTGACAATCGTGTGATTAATCGCAATTAAATATTCTAACCGACTGACAGCCCTTATACAGAATATAAGCTTTCTTTAGAGAAAGTTGTACTCAGAAACACTGCTGGGCCTCAAATTAGGAGATATTTCAGACCACTTTTTTCCAGGACAATGACCAATAAGCACACTGCCTCAAGGGCAGTAACTGAAGCAGTGGGCATAAAACTGGGTTAACACTTCTCCAGAACACTGCCTGAAACTGAGTCTAGTTTAAGTGGCAAAATATAGTAGTTCTGTGGCATTGCTTTTTAAATAAAACTATTTATTAACCCAGTAATTTATTTTACTGTCACATTTTTACTGTATATTACATATTAATTGTAAACCCACTGAAACTTACTCTAGCTGTTTCTGGGGGGTCTGGAGTTTCCCTCATTCCCCTCTTCATTCTTAATATTTGCAAACCAGAAAGTGCATTTCTCAAAACGATTAGTCCAAACAGCATGACGCAGTGGATTTCTTGCAAAATCCCTACTGAACCTCTCAAAAGTAAATATTTGTGTCGACGAACATCTCATTGCCAGAGCTTTTTGGTATTTCCTGATATAAACTACGGTGTGGATTATCTGGATTGAAAATGCACTTCTGTTTGGCATCTATGAATTTCATCAGCACATATGTACACTTTACTGTATGTGGGATATTGACGTTCCCTGGTGGTCTAGTGATTAGGATGCGGCGCTCTCAACAATGCGGCCCGGGTTTGATCCCCGGTCAGGAAACCAACCCCGGCCATTGGGGTTGCACAAGCCTTAGTGCCGGTCCCAAGCCCGGATAAATGGGGAGGGAAGGCATCCAGCGTAAAAACATGTGCCAAATCAAACATGCGGATGATCCGCTGTGGCGCTCCCTAATGGGAGAAGCCGAAATAATTACTGTATGTGGGATATTGATTGCAATAGGACAGAATTCACACATTTTCTGGTTGTCATCAATTTTTAGAAATTATAATTCTGTGTTTTGCGCTGTTGCCAATCGCAGGTTTACGAGATTCACCTTCCACCTTTTAGAGATCCAGTTAATTATTGGTTGATGTGAACGTTTACTCGCCTTCATTTGTGACATAAGTCACATTTACAAAAAACTAAAGTTTGATGACAGATGATGACAATTGGTTTAACCATGTTCCATTTAATGACTTATACAATTAACCGATGCCTATATGTTTTGTGATTTTAAATTATTTAGGTGAAACCAGTATAATATATTTTGAACAACATGAACATAAACAACCGATAATGTAGGAAACAGCAAACAATTTTACACAATAGAATAAATGAACGTACCAAAGCATTCGCAATTTGGTCAAAGCTACAAGAAATGTTCTTATGATGAGCACAAGTGACTAAATGATGTGGAGATTGAACAAGAATTTTGTTAAATATTGTATGAAACAGCAGTCAATTGGACACAATCAATGGAAAGAATTTACCAAAGCGTTCGCAATTAATTCAAAACAAAAATAATTCGCTTTCATGATGTGGTCGAACAAGTAGTTCGAATTTCATTTGTGGTCTGAGAAACGCTCTAAAGGGACTGGGAAAAACTGCACCAACACTCAAACGGTAAAGAAGCTGCTCTTGTACCTAAAGAACCTAAATTTTTTATGAAGCTTTGAGCGCAAGCACCTCGAAGCTGCTCAGTCCTGTTAACTGTCAGAAACAATAAAAACCCTTTGCCACATATATTGGGAGCCGAAACGGAAAGTAATGCGACATTCTGATCCGATCACATTACTCAGTCGAGTGAAGATAACTTCCACACCTGACGTGACATCTCCCAGGCCCTTAGTGGCAGAAAAAGTTTTAATAAGAAAGACCTAATTAAACATTAATCCATCAGAAAACAGCATTTGCTGCACACTGGCCAGAAATGTTCTGTTCGGCTAATTAAATTTCGGGACCTCATTGTTTCATTGACGTTTTCCTCTTGGGTCACCATGTTTTTTTGTTTTTTTTTTGAAAGACGAACACATTCTCTCTGAACTCTCTGCATCACCAAGCAGAGGGCAGAAGAATTGTGACAGAATGTGAGTAATTCCCTAAGTGATGGTACATGAAAGAACGTGATGGCTTACATCAGAGCACCTGAAGAAAAAAATAATAATTTACTGTGGCCAAATTTGTTCTGCTTTATTCTGAAAAAAAGAAATGTCTATTTTGCATTGAAAGGTTATGAAAAGCCGTGACGGGCTGGCTGTGAAAGGACATGAAACACAATGAATTTCAAATAAATCAAACCAGACGGCGGAAATCGTGAAGGAGTTTCTCGCGGGTGAGAAGGTGTATAGGATTATAGCTATAGTCATAAAAAAAAAAAAAAACATCTTAGTTTAGTAGCAGTGGATCAATAAAAATGATGGGACTCACAGTGTCTGTTTATGAGAATGCAAAATATTCTCAATATTCAGATCGTAAATCTACTGATCAGTATCATATTCATATTCATTGAACACTTGAAGGATTCGACTATTTCTGTCTACACAGGCTGCCCAGGTGCTTGTTCAGTCTCTTGTCATTTCAAGACTTGACTACTGCAACTCTCTGCTGGCAGGTCTTCCCCTGAACGCTATTCGTCCACTGCAAATGATCCAAAACGCAGATAACGCAGATAATATGGTCTTTACGTACTCAGATTGATCTCAGGGGCGTTTGTATCTTTCATATACTGTATGTGTTCATCTTTAGGCACAGGGGTCCCCAGTTCTTGTGTAATTCATATATTTTTGTCATGGGGGGTACTTAATGCCTTATGTGGGGCCCCGGATCCCCAAGCCCCCCCACCCCTCAATTCAAGCAACCTTGAGGTAATCACAGACAGGCAACTGTCCTTCACTTCACACACTGCTAATCTGACACACTCATATCGATGTTTTTCTCCACAAAACCAGGTCCGTTTCTTGCTTGCTCTTGGCAGGTCTGCCTCGAGGGACAAAGGGCCTCTATATCAGATTCAGAATGGATCACAACTAGTTTCAAACTAGTTTTTTCATTACAACCTCTCACTTTTATGCTAACTACACTGGTTTTATGTACCTGCCTGGATCAAAATTCAGTTATGGATGGATAAAGCCAAGAATGGACCAGCGTCCGTGTACCTACAGTATCTCGCTCTGCACTGTTCTCTCTGATCTTTAACCACTGCTGGACTGGTCCCACCATCTCTCAGGGTACAAGGAAGGCATGCTTCAAGACTTTTTTCTGCTTTGTCAACAAGGTGTTGAAATAAACTTTCATTTTAAAGTCTTTAAACAGCATATAAAAAATTACCAAAAAAAAAAGGCTAAATATTTTGAATGAATTCAGAATATATTGAATGAAAGCTTAAATATATGCTAAATGGCATGCCAAAATTTCTCTCTCTCTCTCTCTCTCTCTCTCTCTCTCTCTTTATATATATAAGGGACTTTGCAACAACGAGATGTTTCTACACCTTGACTGGAATTCACCTGTTGAAAAGTTTATTGATTGGGCGTGATTTGGAAAGGCACTCACCTCTTTATAGTAAGCCTTATAGCCAACAATGCGTATCAGAACAAAAAAAAGGGCAAAGGACCAGTTTGCAGAGCTCAGAGACAGGATTGTTGCAAGGCAGAGATCTGGGGAAGGCTAAAAAAAATTCCCAAGAGCACAGTGTCCTTCACAACCAGGGCTTTTCCAAGAGCTGGTCACCTGGCCAAACTGAGCAATCGGAGGAAAGGGGGGTTTGAATACTTTTGGAATGCAGTGTATATTTATAATTCGCTTTTCAAACTATTTTCTCCCACAACACAGTTTTGGACTGATTGCTTTCTCAGTGTGTGTGTTCCAGTGAACTGGCATTAGAGTGTATTTAGTGTGATTTCAAAGTTGCTCTGGGCATGGGCGCCAGCCAAACGCCACAAATGTAAATTCAGATTTGAACCCAAAAAATTGTGTTTGTTCTAAACCAGAAAAGTTCATCAGAGTTAGAAATGTTTGAACGTACTGTGTGAAAATATTGGTTCTGATCAGTCAACAATGCAGTTCAATCAATTCTCAAATAAAAGATGGCAGCAGGGTTGCTTTCTGTAATTCTTCTTCCGCCATTATTAATTCGGTTTGCTTTGCCAAAGATATTTTCCAACTAACTAATTTGGAATAATTACATTTATTTGTAGTAGTAGCCATCAGTTACAATGTTATACGTCATGTTAATGAATATTTTTAATCGTGTCCTGTCTTATTTTATGCCTCTAATCTAATACGAATATCCATGTGCCTTTCTGGCAAGCTTAAAAACAAGTACCGTATTTTTCGGACTATAAGCCACTACTTTTTTTCCCACGTTTTGAACCCCAGAGCTTAAACAATGAAGCGCTGATTTATGCATTTTTTTTGGGCTTTTCCCAGTTTCACAAACTTTAAGCCAAAAAAAACTGAACCCCATAACATTAGACCAATGAAAAAAAACACACCTCACCTGTGTTCTGAGCTGCACGGCTTCGGGAAAAAAACTTCCATCGGGTGATTTTTAAAGGCACGACGATGCCAAAAGAAAAACTCCTGAGAGAAATAGTTGTGAAAGGAAGGAGGAAAACAGTGAACAATGACTTTTTTGGTTGGCTACTGTTTAGATACAAGCCGTTGTAGCGTGTTGAGTCTGGGTGAAGGGAGAGCTCGCAAAATTCAGTTACAACAGAAATCATATAAACACAGACAGCTTTCCAAAACTTGTGCTTTTTTATTATTCTCGGCAACAGCGTTACGGGTTAGTCAAAGAAACTTAGAAATGAGCATCAGAAAATAATAAGGACATATTCCTCGGTCTTACACACACGCAGTAATACCGTGTGTAATGTGTCTTTTATTAAAGCGTGTGTAAAGTACATTAGTGTAGACATGCTTACAGACAGGTGCGGCTTATTTATGTTAAAAATATAAATATTTGTAAAATTTAGTGGGTGAGGCTTGTATATGGGTGCGCTTTATAGTCTGGAAATTACGGTACATCCTCAATTCCTTTTTCTATCAGTATCAATGTAGAACACACAAGGTATTCAGCACATAGAAATGCACAAAGATACTCAGCATAGTCTCTTTAGCTGCCATTCCGAAGCTTCTGTATTCCAAATAAGACTTGAATACAATGATCATAAACCTTAGATGGTTGCAAAATGCATTGCTGGTGTGCTAAATTACAGAATCTTACTATACTTTTAACTACGACTGCAACAGCTAATCGATAAAAGATAATATTCGATAATGAAATTCGTTGTCATTGAATGCCACTATCGATTAGTTGGGTTTCTTTAAGTACCGGTTTAACGTAACGCTAAGATAACACTGCCGCTTGTGAAAAAAATTGTGGTTTTCAGCTAATGATTTTGCATTTGTACACCAATGCATATTTTTTTCCATTTATTTTATTTTTTTTATGAAGTCAGTCTGCTGCGTTTTTCCGTTCCATTCCCTTTTTATAGCATTTGTCTACTACAACAGTAACATATCAGGTTTCAAAAGTGATTTTTAATGCAGTTTTCGTTCAAATGCTTGTTTTCAATATTTGTACATTTAATTTATGCATATATCATTCATTATATTCTAGATCTTCAAAATTGCCGAAACAATGCTGTCTTATATTTTATATCGAATTTTTTAAGCACGGTTGTCAAATTGCCACCTGCAGTTATCATTGAAAACGATATAAATGTTGAAACAAATGTTGCGCAAATTGCTTTACCTAAAATTTTTGTTTTGTTTGTTTGTTTGTTTGTTTGTTTAGTGTTATTTGTTTTTATTTTAGAGAAAGGAGCAAACCAGCTTTAGGGAATTTGGTTAAAATTCCCTAAAAAAAGGATAAATCCCTCATTCACTCCTCAACAAGCAGCTACTAGAAAGTTTTAAATGTCTAAATTAAAGATAGTTAAAATAAAAAAATGTGACTTTTTTACACAAATATTTTATTAGTTATAATAAGCAAAACATCCAAATTAAAAAACTTTTTAGCACATTATTTTTAACATGTGTAAAATTGTCTGCTGTTTCCTACATTACCAGTTGTTTATGTTCATGTTGATCAAATATATTATACTGGTCTCACCTGAATAGTTTTAACCCTCAAAACATCTCAGCATCAGTTCATTATAGGTCATTGAATGCAAAATTGTTAAACCAGTTATCATCATCTGTCATCTATATTTTCTATTAAACTTAAATTTTTTGGTAAATGTGTTGAATTGATGAATTGTGCAGATGAATCTT
>MU574732.1:693719-746219 GCA_024362625.1 Silurus asotus | reverse complement strand
CAATTAACTGACTGGATTTAACCCGTTCGGCTTGTTTTCTTTTGCTAACGCCGAGTCATACTAGCATCAATTTCACTAGCTCACATAGCTGGCTATAGGCAGCAGGTCATATTTAAGCAAATAGTTAATAGCTTTACTTTTTCCACAGGATATGCTACTTTTGATTGATTTATTAGCAAACCGAGTGTTGTTAGTCATACGACAAGCACACAGTATGACTGGACGAGAATAGGTACACATAATTTATTGGTACTTTCCACATAAAAACAGTATTATTAGAGGGACCTTGTGTTTCCACAACAGACATTGTATCAAAGCAGCTTTACAGAATTTAACAGTCAAGGTGTATGATTTGTGTATTTATCCCTGATGAGCAGCCGTGGTGACTGTGGCGAAGAAAAAATCCCTAAGATGTTATGAGGAAGAAACCTTGAGAGGAACCAGACTCAAAACGGGGAACCCATCCCCATTTGGGTGACATCAAGAGTGTGAATAGATCTTTAAACAGTACAGAACACTGGAGAGTGAGAACTAACATGAGTACTGGAGTATAAGATTATAAGTAATAATTTTACAGTCTTCTACAGTCATTTGTGGTTCTAAAACTAGGAGCTACTGAGCAAAATAGCTCAACATTTGCGATCATCACAGATCCAACACCAGCTTCCCCATGCCGGAGCCTTTAAACACTCAAGAAAGTCCAGTGTCCAGACTCCACATGAAGTGGATCCAATTGACACTGGTACGTCTCTAGACTATACCCTGAGCCACAAATGTATTTATATACATCCAACTTCTCCATCCATACATTGTTGTACATTGTACCCCCCTTATAAATACATTAGTGATGCCCAAATGTCTGTACAGACACACACACACATAACAAACTCAATCATAGATACCACACACTTCTGTGGGCCATTGGGTGGGCACCCTACACTTCACATTCCTGTACGCACACACATCAGAAGAACATTTTAATTGAAGTCACATACACATGTTGCATATGAATATTAGATTTGCTTTATTCTTCGACACATGCAGGTAGGACGTTTTGGGGACAAGGTGTTAAACGAGCGATTGAAATGGTTTGGTGTTGTGCAGACGAGGGACATGGAGTTAATATGTAGGAGAATGCTAAAGATAGAGATGCCAGGCAGGAGGAAAAGAGGTTGTAATACTTGTATTTTTTTTTACTGGATACTATTTCAACTGAGTAAAGTTTTTGGTACAGTATCTGTAATTTAAGAAGTTCGCAGTAATCATTCCACCTCTGGTTAATAAAAACACCATGGATCACTATGTATTGATTTGTGGATTACGCAATTTTAACTGTAATAAAAGGACATTTGGTGCCACTCAGATGAGGATGGGTTCCTGTTAACTTCTGTTTATACAGTATAATGCACTTTTTATACACTATATTACATAATATCTTGAAATTAAATTGCCTTGCTTGCAGGTACGGCATGTTTGAGTTCGAAGCAGCAGTGACTGAGCAGTTACTGTCGCAGCAAACACACAGGCGTTACTTTGGCACTTTGCCCGGGCATATTGTCTCTTTAAAATGCATTTTATTTATTAATCCACTGCAAAAAAATAAAAAATACAATAGGCTTTGTTTCCAATTTTGGCACAAACACAATGCAACTGGAACGGGACTGGGGATGGGGAGAAAAATAAATTAAAGAGCAGAGTAGCAATCTGAAAATGACAGAAAAGTAAAGAAAAGTAATAAAAAGAGGCACCAAATATCTTGTATTTTCCTATTAATTTTGAAATGTAAAATGGCCTGTGAGTAGGAATGTGAGCCAGTAACTTGCGGGTGTACAAACGTTGGCAAACTGAGCAACCATGTAGTAAACTCATGTGAAATTCATGGGCCATGCTCTGATTTTTGGCTATCCCCGTAGCACAAAACCTCAACAACAAAGAGGACCGCCCACAGGAATACAGTAATGTTGCTTATCAAACAGGAGCACAGACTAATCTACCAAACTCACAAGAAACGGATTTTTTTTTTGCTGCTAGCTCACACTGTTTATATTCCACTGCTTAAATGTAGCTCCTAGATAATGGAAATTCAAATCAATATAAAAGTTCTTTTCCTCAAAAACTGTTGTAGCCTTTTTTTTAGACTGTTTTAACTGTTTAGAGTCAAAACCAGTGCTTAAGCCCAAAAGCTAAAAAAAATACGCATTAGTTGAGAAAATAATTTAGAAATAAATTCAGAATTGAAGATCTCTGGATCAGGGATTTGCACAGGATTTGTTTCAGACACCAAAGATTTATGCATTTTAATAAAGTTTTAATTCATATACCCATTTAATTCATCACAAAATAAACCTATATAAATATTTTGATGTCGTGTCCACAATACCTGTAATCGAACTATTTAAAAACACACTATGACCCCAGCCTTCATGCTATTCTGCTGAAATCAAGTTTATGTCCGACAGCGTCTAATCTATCTAATCCCTATGCCCTGTGTGTGTTTTGCATGTGCCTTAGGCATTCCAGAGAGTTCTTTTGGAACTTCTGGTTGTCCTTTTGGAACTTTGTCCCAACTGCATACAGGATCTCTGGAGCTCAGTTAGTATAATTATTGGGATCTTGGTCACACCTTTTACTAAGCCCTTCGCCCTGATTGCTCAGATCTTTTCAAAGAGTCCTGGTTGTGCCACACTGAGGATAATGAAGGCCATTGTGCTCTTGGGAATCTTTAGTGCAGCAGAAATGTTGTAGCCTTCCCCAGATTTGTGCCATGCAACAATCCTGTCTCAGAGCTCTGCAGGCAGTTCCTCTGACTTAATGGCTTGTTTTCTTGCTCTGATACGCATTGCCAGCTCTGAGGCCTTTATAGAGAGGTGTGGAGCTTTCCAAATCATGTTCAATCCATAAACTTATCCATAGTGAGGCTCCAGTCAAGATGTAGAGAAATCTCAGGAAAGATGAAGAGAAATGGAAGGCACCTGAGCTCAATTTTTTAGTGCTGTTACAAAGAGTCTGAATACTTGTGATATAACGTGATATTTTAGGGTTTCTTTAATAAAATAAAAAAATACAAACATTTCTAGTATTCTTTTTTTCACTTTTATATTTTAGTGTACTGAATGTAGATTAATGAGGAAAAAAACTTTTTGCACTGCAGGGAATATATATATATATATATATTTATTGGGAATATATATATATATATATTTATTTATTTTTTTATTTTTTTATTTTTTTCAAAGCATATACAGTAGAAAAATGAAAATTGATGGGTTTTAATAAGGGTAATGGTTAATAAGGCTAATGATTATTGATTTGGATCAGCCCGATTTGACTGGAGAACTCTTAACTAGGCTTAATTAAATACCAGGTCACAAACTGCAGTACATCTGTGACATTTATCAAATCATCTCTGCAGATAGAGAATGTCACCAACCCTATTAAACATCTTCTGGATGAATTGCTCACCAAGTCTCATCACCCTACATCTGTACCAGACTTTACTAATGTCCTTGTAACTGAATGGGCACAAATCTCCACAAGCACACTCAAAAATCTCATGAAAAAAGATGCTATTTTAACAGCAAACAGGGAATTTAAATTGGGACATTCAAAAAGCACAAATTGTATGGGTCAGGTGTCCATAAATTGTCCATATAGTGTATATTGTGTTTGCGAAGAAACAAGGCTGCTCAACTGTATGGACCCAAATGCAGATGCAGACACAGTTGAAAATAAAGCAGTCTTTAATGAGAGCATTTTAAGAATGGCTGTTCAAAAAAATAAACAAGGGATAAATGGCGACTGTCCGAATACTGATGGGTATTGGTATGGGAACAAAAATATGGCAGGTTAAACAAGGTTTTAAAGTACAGTCCATAAATCTAAAAACGCCAAGCAGAGCAATGCAGGCTGAGACCAAACTTAATCCAAAAATTAAATAAAGGGAAGCCAAAATCAGAGCCCAAAAGTCTTAAATCAAAATACACAGCCAAACAGGGATAAACAGGGTCCGAAGAATTAAGATTAAAGCTCTACTGGTAATTATAGCTAGGCAGCAGCTTCCAAAAGTAGAGTCTGGGAATTAGGCATAGACCGGCAGAGAAAAGGCAGGACTGAGTATGAAATCGGGAGCAGGACAGGCTTGGACGCACTTGAGCCGGGGCACAAGGAAGGTCAGGTGGTGACTAAGAAGTCTAAAAGGCTTAAGGTAGATTGCCACTGGTTAGAGCGTCTTGGAGGACAGTGAAGGCCAGACAAGACATAAGGCGAGCCTCTTGTGGATGACCTGCGGGCGGTCTCTGACTGGCACCCTAATCTTCAGACCGACGTGACAAGAAGAAACGGAGGTAGAGAGCGGTGATTTAGAGGAGGAGAGACACCCTCTGCAGGAATTGGAGGTGGAGTGATGCCCTCTATGAAGTTCAGGAGCAGAGCGACACCCTCTGCGAGGTTCTGAATCAAGGCAACGCCCTCTGCGAGGCTCGGGATCGAAGCAGAAAGATTATTTAATAGTACCACAGCACTGACTAAGCAATAAAAAGATTATTTTTAGCAATAATTTGGCTCTGTGAGGCTGGGGAGAGGAGCAATGCCATCAGCGGGGTTTAGGAGTCTCATTATCAGCGGTGCCCCTGCAAGATTTGTAGGTGGGGGTAGGGTTTACTGCTGGTTGGCTAGAAATGGGACCGGAACCACCACCAAGACCAGCACTAATAGTTCATTCCAGCATTGTAACAGCTAGCTAAATGTCATGGTAAACTCCTGGTACTGTCATTTGCTGAATGCAGCAGCCTAATTCAGGGTTTTTAGCTGGGACCGCAGGGTCCTGGGCATCCGGGGGGGTTCATTGTTGGCTGGATGAGTCTATCAGAACTGGTAGGAGAGACCCAGGTTGCAGAATGCAAAAAGAGTATAAATAAACAGTCTTTAATGTGATAGTAGGCAAAGATTAAAGGCAACTGACAACTGGCAAACAGAGGAATACAGGCTGAGACCAAACTTAATCCAAACTGAAAGCTACTGCTTAAACTGCTCAATCAAATGCTGTTGAGAAAACCTTTATCTACAAGACTAATTATTCATTGGAGAGCATATTCAAAAGTACTACAGCAACAATTTGTATAGTTGTTGCAGCCGTGGTTCAAATGTGCCTACATGGGCGAAACTTGCAAAGCACCCACAAATGTAACAAGGTGCAAGGATTTAGAATGAACATTTCAGAATGAAAATACGGTATAAAACGAAAGCATCTGCAGCGTGCCTGAAACACGTTACAAAAGCATTCCAATGATTAGACTTTGATTTTAATGATATACTCTGAAATCTAAAACGCATCATCCGGTGTGGCGAAATATTATGATTTTTTTATGACCACTTTCTTTTTTCCCAACATAAATTTATGGTAAACTGACTCAAACATAATGAGATTAGAGAATATATGCATTTATTGTAATACTATAAAAAATATAATAGCCTTAGTTTATGGCCCTTCAGGAAATCACATAATTGCTGATGGCCTACATTGAACATTATCATCACTCCACTAATACAATACTTTCTATGCCTATATATAGTGAATAAGTCGCATGGTTCTGTACAGCTTTTATACCATATCTGGCAAATACTTTCAAACAGCAAACAAATAAAGAACAGCAGCCTTTTTGTCTGAAGTACACAGCAAGCTTAAGGTCACCCTGCAGTTAGTCTCAGGCTCAGTCTCTGCCCACGATCTACACTGCATCTGATATCTTTTGTACACTGTTCTGGCTTCAAGCTTGAAAACTGAAACATAGCAATCTGTCTCTGCTCACTTGCACAGTGGGCTCTTTTAGGGTGCAGTACAGCCACGGATTGATTTCATAAACGTTATTTTAATGTGTACCTTAAGTTCTTTATTTAAAGTATCAGCTTTAGAGCCAATGAGCCAAATTTAAGCATAAGAACACATCAAACTGCTGCATCACAGGGTTAAGTAACATAGTCATTAAAGAAATACATAGAGAGATAAATGCATTTAGTTGTCACCTTAAACCCCAGTGAAATCCCTGCAATGTGAGAAAGATGGGGTCAAACATGTTACAACACCCATCAGGAGCACTGATGATTGCCTAAGAGTGGCAGTAACAGGGCTTAAACCCACTACCTTCCAATCAGTAACCCAATGCTTTAACCAGTGAGCTGCCACTGAACTGGAAAAAACTATCTGGATCATTTATTTTCTGCTGAATTAAACAGTTGGCAAGTTTGCATACAATATAAATACTTAGTATACACTCTATGGACAGTTTGTTGGACACCCGCTTTGGGGGGCGAGATATAAGATTTGTACTTTTTACTTTTTGAACACCACATTTTGAAATTCAGTCCCTATTTGCTGTCAAAATAAACTTCGCTATCCTAGATATAGGAGCGTGCTTGTGGAGATTTGTGCTTGTTAAGCTACAAGGACGTTAGTAAAATCTGGTATAGATGTAAGGTGATGAAGCCTGACCTGAATTCCGATTCATCCCTAAGCTGTTGCAGAGGGTTGATGGCATTATTTGATAAATGTCACAAATGTATTGCAGTTTGTGACCTCGTCCTTTAATCAGGCTTAATTAAATATTTGATTTAATTGGCCAATTCAATGAATATTCATTTGCTGCATCCCTTATTAAAACCTGGCATTTCTATTCTCTACTGTATATGTTGTAAACTTTGAATTGTTATATTATATAATAATAGGACTTTTTGTAATACAGATTTGGACTACAATTTGTCAAACGATGCATCAGCTATCATAAAAAAATGTATTCTAAATAAATATCATATATATACTGCAAAATAATGCTGTAAAAACTACAATTAAATGTATAGTATAAATGTAATAGAATATATTCCTTAAATAGAATATATACATAATAGTGTATATATACATACCTACTTTCTATAACAGTATAAAACAGAAAACATCGAGTGCATGACAGTTCTGTAGGAGGCATCTCACTCAACCTATCAAACCTTTTAAAGGGTGACTTAAAATAGCAGAAGGCCACACTGAGTTTCACTCAAAACGTTAAATATGAAGCTGTCACGGGAACCGACTCAGCCGAAGGCAACATTTGAAGAGCATTTGCTCTTTTTTTAAACTTCATCTGACCTGTTTTGGAGAGTCCGTTCCTATTATATGCTCACCCGTCAATCCGTGCACCGCCGTTGTTTGAAAATGAATGAATTGTACCTTTAATTCAATGCATAACGGTGTGAAATGTTTGCTGAATTCAGTTAAAAGAGACCTCAGGTAAACCAAAGGTCTGAGATGCAACCATAGCATCCGGAAATGCTACTTTGTTGGACAAATTGCCCCTGCATATGGAACGATTAATCACTGTGTATGGCCACCTGGATTTTAGACCCCAGAGTCGATCATAACATTATTATCTGGGACGCCCTGGGGAGCACGAAACTGTTGACACACCTTTGTGGGTGAGATATTCAGTATCCCAAATGGGATTTTATTATTCATTACTGTCCTAAAGGGTTGACACAGCTTTGTCTCATAAACTGTCTGGAATATTTATATCAGTAATTATTATTTATTTCTCTGTACTTTCTGGGACATATTCAACATTTAAATCAGGCCATGGACTTTGGTTCAGCTCGCAAGCTGTTTAAGGCATATTCAGCGACACAATGTGTTAGAAACACTACAGAATTGCTGGCTGTTAATAAAATACACCATATCAAGGTGTGCAGCGACAACCAGTGTGGGATGTAAATAAAATTTTGCCCAACTTAATGAACACTTTTTTTCTCCACAGAGTAAATGGACACACAGGGTTGGGTTTTTTTTGGTTGTTGTTAACTTTTCACAAACTTGAAATGCAACCGCATCAGTCGTTCTCCAGGGTTCTTAATTTTTTACAAAACAGCCCTAAAATAAATGTGATAAAAGAGTATCTGTGAGGGTGAAAGGGAAAGTTTATAGGACTGTGGTGAGATCTGAGATGTTGTATGGATTAGAGACAGTGGCATTGAGTAAAAGACAGGAGGTGGAGCTGAAGATGTTGAGGTTTTCATTGGGAGCGACGACGATGGACAGGATTAGAAATTAGTTTACTAGAGGACAGCGCATGTAGGACGTTTTGGAGACAAGGTGAGGGAGGCGAGATTAGGATGGTTTGGACATGTGCAGAGGAGGGACATGGGGTATATCGGTAGGAGGATGCTGAGGATGGAGCCACCAGGAAGAATGAAAAGAGAAAGACCAAGGAGGTGGTTTATGGATGTGGTGAAGGAAGACATGCAGGTAGTTGCACATTTGAAAGGGGAAGATCTAGAGGACAAGTGGGTATGAAAACGGATGATCCGCTGTGGCGCCCCCTAATGGGAGAAGCTGAAAGAAGAAGAAAAAGCCCTAGAAAATGTTTTAGGTGATGCTGGTTTGGACAAATTGTAATCCCCACAGTTCAATCAGCAAAAGTCAAACAACTACTTGTCAACTTGAAGAACTAAACTATTACGCAATAGAAGGAGGTGTCTTGGTCTGATTAATCATGTTTTTGGTTACATCATGTCGAAGTCCAATTTTGTGCAAGTCACTTATCAGAGATGACACCAGGATGAGAAGAAAGCAAACTGGAGATAATGTGATGCTCTGTTCGATATGCTGCTGGAAAACCTGGGCTCTTGGCATTCATGCAACTGTTACTTTGACATGTTCCACCTACTTAAACAGACATTACACCACTTCACAGCAGAAAGTATTCCCTAATGGCGGAGGCCTTTATTAGCAGGCTTCCTGCACAACTGCAAAAAAATGCAGGAATGGTCCGAAGAACAGCACAAATAGTTGTTGACTTGGTCTCAATCTGATTGAGCAGTTTATATATAAAAAAATTTATAATCCATGGAGACCTCATCTTGCAACTGTATAGGATCTGAATCTACAACAGCACTACATTTGTATCTATCTATCTATCTATCTATCTATCTATCTATCTATCTATCTATCTATCTATCTATCTATCTATCTATCAATTCAATATGGTACTGATACTTTGTTTTTATTGGTGTATTGGTTTATTTGTTTAGACAGACAGCAAATCACTTTCTTCCTTCTGACTTCTAACACATGGCCCTTTCAAAAACATGGCAAAAAAAGGAAACAGACGTCCTTTTCCTGTTCTGTTACCAGGAAGACGCAGCTCTACCTCTGCCATGTTAATCTGTATTCTATGTGACTCTCAGGACACGCC
Organism: Silurus asotus; assembly: GCA_024362625.1. Classification (NCBI taxonomy): domain Eukaryota; kingdom Metazoa; phylum Chordata; class Actinopteri; order Siluriformes; family Siluridae; genus Silurus; species Silurus asotus. Next base: position 736,986 of record MU574732.1, on the reverse strand, counting down.
TCGGTCTCTGTGGTGTAGCAATGGTGCTGAGAGAACGCGCTCGGGAAACTTATTGGTCACTTTCTAACAAATAAAAGTATAGCACATCTACTGTTAGATATATAATTATGAATAAATAAATAAATAAAGAAAGAAATAAATCGCTGCTCAAATCCAAATGCATCAACAAATACGAGTGCCAGCTTGTATCCGATGCACAATTTTGATGTCTTTTAACGTTGCCATGACAACATCGGTTTTATTATCTATATTTATTCAATTGTAGTTTTTTTTTTTTACACCATTATTTTAAAGTATATATTTCGAAAAGATCTAAACCTAACCCTATAAACCCAACGTCCCATGTGTACTGTGTACTGTGTACTTATGATCACATAACCCCGATCTTATCGTCCCTACACTGGCTTCCTGTTAAGTTTCGAATAGACTACAAACTATTACTTCTCACTTTTAAAGCACTAAATGGTTTGGCTCCCATGTATCTATCCAGTCTTTTAACACGCTACAATCCGCCACGCTCCCTGAGATCCCAAAACTCTGGGCTTCTAGTAGTTCATAGAATAGCAAAGTCCACTAAAGGTGGTAGAGCATTTTCACATTTAGCTCCTAAACTCTGGAATAGTCTTTCTGACGGTGTTCGGGGCTCAGACACACTCACCCAGTTTAAGTGTAGATTAAAAACATATCTTTTTAGCAAAGCCTACACATAACACACATCACATCATAACCTTGTGCTCCAGAACATCTGATCACATGCACATTATCAACTTGTGCTGTTAATATCATGAACAGCAGCTACGCTAATTGCTCTCCACTGCTTCTCTTTCTCTCCCCATCCCGAGACAACCTGAGGTTCCTCCAGCTCCAGTCACCTCCCACCTCGTGGTGATTACGGACCTTTGAAGAAGTAGATGCTCGAACTCGCAAACATCTAGGGACGTACCAGTGCCATTTGGATCCCGCTACATGTGTGGAGTTTTGACATTGGATCTCCTGGAGTGTTAAAGGCTCTGGCATGGAGAAGCTGATGCTGGATCTGTGGTGATCACAAATGCTGAGCTCATAAAACTAGGAGCTACTAACCATAAAGACTCTTTAAGACTGCAGAAAGAACATCACTTATAATGTTATACTCCAGTACTCATGTTAGTTCTCACTGTCCAGTGTTCTGTATTGTTGGAAAAATTTATGATCAAACTCTTGATGTCACCCAGATGAGGATGGGTTCCCCTTTTGAGTCTGGTTCCTCTCAAGGTTTCTTCCTCATAACATCTAAGGGAGTTTTTCCTTGCCACAGTCGCCACGGCTGCTCATCAGGGACAAATTCACACCGTTTACAATCACTGTTGATTTGTGTAAAGCTGCTTTGGGACAATGTCTGTTGTGAAAAGCGCTATACAAATAAACTTGACTTGACTTGAAACTTGACTACTGTGTCCATTCCTAATTCTATACCTTTAAACTCAGCTCCCATTGAAAATCACAAAAAAACTTTAGTCACAGGTATCTAGGTTTTTATAACTGCATTGTAGTGCAAGAGCCACGAAATGAACGAACATTTTATAATTTTATGCCTCATTATCAAAACATAATAAGTTAAACGAGGCTGAAGGGACAAAAAAACGAACAATGCTTAAAGAACTTTAGTGAAAATAGAGGGCAGATTTGATAATAGTTTTGGAAATTGGCTTACATTATCTCTTTCACTTAAACTTTCCTACTTGCCTGTGAATCCATCGAAGCATTCGCAATGAAAGGAGTTTGGTGACACTTGGAGACAAATCCCATTTCTGCATCGCCTGATACAGTTGTTCTGGCCGAGAATTTCAGAGCAGTTAACACCTGTGAAGCAGATGTGCAGGTATCAGTTCACTTGTTTTTCTCATTTATATGATTAAAAATTCAATAACTCTTGTATGGTGTGGAGTAGACGATCTGAGAAGACTCAATTATATATTGTGTTGCCTTTAAAGACTCCTCTGATGTTTAGGTTTGATCTCATTATCAGAATGATCTGATAAATCGAATAATTCACCATTTCTAAGCTATAGTTTACTTTACCTTTGACAACTGACAATATTTCAGTCAAGAAGTCAGCAAAACATTACAGTAGCCAACAAAACACACAAAAAAATTCTACTAAATGGCTTAAACTCCATTAAAATGTTCAGCATTCAGTATATTAGATATTCAAAGCACATATCCATACAGCACAGTAGACAAGTTTCAGTAGACCATTTTCAGGAATACTACCCTTCATCATTCCTAATGTATAAATACATAGTAACATCCTTTTTTTTTTATGCTCAATATAACAGCCCTAGTGCTTGGGGACAGATTGTATTGATAGCTGCACACTGTGAGAAAACATTTCAACCTGAATCCTGAAAGGTGGAAAACAAAGTAACAAGTAATTAAGCATGTTTTCAGGTGCAGAATGCAATTTCAGGAAAAAGGGGAGCGAAAAGAGTGTGAGAAATAGAGTATGAATTTGAGAGAGACAGAGAAAGAGTTCTTTTTTTCCCCAAATAAACAGCCCATGGGAGAGCCGTATTATCGAGAAATAATTGCACTGGGCTAAACAGAGCTAGTAATTATCACAGATAAATAATTAATAATGATTTGCGAAGAACCGAGAAAAACGTTGAAGATGTTGATCTCCTGGGGACTGCAGTACACTGACAAATGAGTTTAATTCCCGTTCAAGGGTCCTTTAAAAATGCTCACTTAAATATACAATCTAAAGCACATCTTGAGATAATTATTGAAAGTATTGCATATAAAACTATGGTTCAGTTGATAGGGCATTGGACTCTGGCTCAGAAGGTTGCAAGTTCAAATACCAGCAATCTACCACTGCTGGGCCCTTCAGCAAGGCCCTTAACGCTCAGCTGTAAGTCTGAATAACATCATCTGCCATATTTCAGTTCATGAACTATAATCTTTTATGTCGGATGCCCTTCCTGACACAATCATCTGGGCTTGGACCCGGCACTAAGAGTGCATTGGATTGAGGCTGGGTTTGGTTTCCCATTGAGTAAGGACAGATCGGGTTGGGTGTTCATTTTTACGTCAGGTCACAGCAGTAAATCAAGACCAATTTCCAACAAACATCACAAATATGGCCAACCAAGGACACCATTTCCCAGCATTCACCAATAACACTGATAAAGCCCACATGTGCTCAATTAAACACATAATAAAGAAACTCGATGGCAATCATAACTTCCCAGTTGAAAGAAGTTAAAAGAATACACTCAGTTCCTGGAAATAGATTGCTTATGATAAATAGATGCAGTTTAGGTTAAACTGTTTATCATCTGCCAGAAGTGCAAAGAGAAGCAAGTGGTATGAGGTGGTGTCAAAAGGTTTTCATGATGTGCGTTACCACGGCTGCGATTTCATCATGGACAGCAAGTAGAACAAAAAGCAATGAGAAATTGTGCATGACATACATTTGACATTGGTGTTTTGAGATTCATGCGCATGTCAAGAGCAGAAAAACATTACTGGTAGACAACGAGAGATCAAGTCAAGTCAATTCTATTGCGCTTTTCATAACAGACATTGTCTCAAAACAGCTTTACAGAATTTAACAGTTAAGGTGAACAATGTGTATTTATCCCTGATGAGCAGCCACGGCGATTGTTGCAAGGAAAAACTCCTTTAGATGTTATGAGGAAGAAACCTTGAGAGGAACCAGACTCAAAAGGGTACCCCTCCTCATTTGGGTGATATCAGGAGTATGATTATATTCTTTAAAACAAAACAGAACACTGGAGAGTGAGAACTAACATGAGCACTGGAATATAAGATTGTAAGTAATGCCCTTTTTTCTCGTATAACGTCATTAGAGGTTATGGAACCAGGAGCTCCTGAGCAACTCATAAAATAGCTCAACATTTGCGATTATCAAAAATCCAACACCAAGTCCTCAATGTTGGAGCCTTTAAACACTCAAATAAGTTCAACATCCAAACACCAAGAGGTGAAATCCAAATGGTGGTGGTACGTCTCTAGATGGTTTGGGATGCTTGCGGGGTCGGCATCTACTTCTTTAAAAGGTCCACAATCTTCATAAGGTGGGACATAAGGATGCCTCGGGATGGGTAGAGAAATAGAAGCAGTGGAACGAATTAGCGTAGCTACTGTTCATAAAATTAACAAGATCAGGAAGACCTTCAACAGTCTCAACCCCCAAAAATGCTGAAACCATTCCGCAACTTGTGCATGATGATCATCGAAGAACAATCCATACGATCTCATTTCCGCACCCACCCTACTCACAAGATGTTGGTCCTGCAGATTGGGCCCCTTTCCCAAAGATGTAGATCCAGTTGAAAGGTCGCTGTTTTGACACCATTGTGGAGATCCAGTGTGAATAGCAGAAAAAGAAGAAAAGATGTCCAGGACACGTTCCAGAAGTGGCAGGAATGCTGGGAGCGCAGAATTGCAGTGGAAGGGGACCGTTTTAAAGGTGATGGTGTGTAAATCTAGATAAATACAGTACTTTCTTGTATATAACAGATACACTTATCCACAGTGAATTACAACTGAGCAGTTGAGGGTTAAGGGACTTGCTCAAGGGTCAGCAGTGGTTGATTGGTGGTGCTGGGATTTAAACTTTTGATCCAGAATCCCTTGTCTTGTACTGTACAGTATAGTACATAGCATGTACATTAATACATATCCTAAATTTTTTTCTAGATATTTGTATAATGCTTTGGCATGGAGGAGTAGGTGTTGGATCTTTAATGATCTCAGATGTTAAGCTATTCTATGAGTTGTTTAGTAGCTCCTGATTCCACAATGTCAAATGACTGTATAAGACTGTAGAAAGGACATTACTGATAGTCTCACACACACATATGGTAGTTCTCACTCTCTCCAGTCTTTTGTATTGTTTTTAAAATGTATAAATCACACTCTTGGTCTTGATCACCCAATTGAGGATGGGTTCTCCTCTGAGTCTGGTTCCTCTCAAGGTTTCTTCCTCATAACATCTACCAGAGTTTTTCTTTGCCAAAGTCACCCCCGGCTGCTCATCAGGAATAAAACACTTCTTTAAAAAATTCTTACGTTCTGAAAAGCTGCTGAATAAATCAACTTGAAACATGGACTAAAAGAGAAGGCATGTGAAGTACTCACCTGTAAACACTGATGGGCACAAGCATTGGTAAGAAGCCTGACTTGGGTGGGCAGCATGACTGCTTAGGCAGTTTGCACCATTTTGGCAAGGACCTCCAGAACACATGTCTACAGCATCACAATACGGTTCAGAGTAGGGCTTGAGGCACTGACAGCCATATGCAAACTGTCCAGTTTGTGCCCTGCAAACACCTTTTCCTGAACACAGGTGGCGACGTGGAGAGTTCTGACAGAGCTGTTCTTTGACTAGCACACTAAAGCGGAGGCCAAGCTGGCATAAATGTCTACTGCCCTCATGAGTGCCGGCGAAATAATGAACACCAGGGGAAAGCCACTTCGACGCCACCTGCAGGCTACCGTTTATATAGCCAGCAAAAAGGTGTTGCTTTTGCTCTGTGAAGCAACTGTCGAATTCTTCTTTTGACACATTGACCAGGTTTATTCCATACTGCTCTAGCATTGGGTCAGTAAAAGCCAAGAGATTGTCTCCTAACTGGACCTCCACAGGGCACAATTGCGGAAACGCATATGATTTATCCATCAAGTGCGCCCGAGCGCGTTCCGAGATGCCATTCCAGCAATGATTTACATTCCTGCAGGTGTTCTCCATGAGGGACAATCTCAGGGTGATGTTCCCCGGTTGAGGGCGCCAGACACGATAGCGGGGTCTCCGGCAGAGCAACTGACTTGTGACTAAAAAATGGCTAGAAACAAGAAGGAGAAGTTTAAGCAGCTTTGTCTTTTTCGCTGTTGACCTGGTCATGTTCATGTCCCATACACTCGTAGGAGGCTTTTGTGCAATTTCTAATATAGATTAAGCTAATGCGCTGGTGTTATTGGTCAGTCAGGGGAAAGGAATGCATCTATAAGGAAAAAAACAAAAAACAAAAAGATACGACATCAGTTAAGGTTCAAAACAATAATTTGGCAATTTTAAATATTATTTTTTGATCGCAAATATCATGTACTTACCGGTACAGTTTAACAATATTATTTATTTATTGTAGCATATTTCTGGTGATTAAACTTTCCTTTCATAGATTACAGTGAAGAAACACTGCATTTTAATTACCACAACAAACAAATTATTTTTGATTGATTGTTGAACCATTATTTGTCTTCATTTGACAATGCAATGGTAATTATAATACTTTTTTTGAGACACGTCCAACTTTATTTTTTTTTGTACAGATGTAAAATTTTGCATTGCTATTTAGCATTATTCAGATTTTCATTGAAAAATTCTTCCTTAGCACAATGAATTGCAGCTTTACTGACAACTGGCATCTGGACAGTTTTCATTCAGCTGAAATCCTTTTCATCCCTTCAGACTTTGCGATCCAGTTCATCCTGCAGATGTTTAATAGAAACGGTAGCCATGTTGGTTCAATATTCTTTTTACCCACAACTTTTCCAGCTCTGAACAACTCCAACAAAAACATTTCCACCATTATTGACTGTGGGTGTGAGGCAGTCTGGTAACATCATCTTACATCTTACGTCATCTTACATCTTACGTTTGTCCAAAAAAAAAACCAACACAGCAAATCAGCAGAAACACATCATACCAGCTGACAAGCATGATGGTGAAGGGATGAGGATTTGGCTCATTTGGAGTCACAGGTCCTGGGCGACTTGCAGTCGTGGAGTCGACTATGAACTCCTCTGTGTCCAAAGTATTCGAGAGTCATAAGTGACAGTTTGACAGCTTGGCCAATATTGTGCCATGCGACAAGACAATGATCTCAAGCAAACCAGCAAATCAAATGGCTGAAAAAAAGAACCGAATCAAGGTGTTAAAATGGCCCAGTCAAAATCCAGACCTCCACTGAATTGCTGTGGCAGGAGCTTAAGAAAGCTGTGCATAAACAAATGCCTGAAAAGCTCAATCAAATGGGCATCATTGCGAATAAGAAGAGTGAACCAAAGAGACCAATAAAGTCATAAAGAACCCAATTACTTTAGGTCATAGGTGCTACAGCTGGTTGTACAAGCTACTGACTCATAAGGTGCACTTAGTTTTTCACACATGGTTTCCTTAGGTTTTTGTAAAAAAATAAATAATAAAATAATGTCACGGTGTGACATGTTATGTTCATGTGAGGCTGTTTTTGCCTACTTGACCTGATAAGGGTTAGACAATTTATTTATTATGTCCTGATTAATGTTGAACAATATATCACAGTGTCCGATATATCGGTCGATATTTTAATTTGTATTTCTTACATTTTTTATTTTCATTTTAAAATAAGTCATAAATAAGACAAGCCACTCTGATGTGAACCCACTTTCTAACACAACGCTGTTGTGTCACATACAATAACAATCGCAGGCGTATTTTATACATAAAAAACATGGAATTCTGCATACTATTTCTAATATTCTTTAATGAATATTGATTTGTTCATTAATTATAAATGGTATCTTTAACCTGCAGTAGGAAACAGTAATTATTATGTGACCGATTAAATCGAATTAAACATAACAGTTTTAACTAATATGAATTTTTGATTTTCATTCTGAATGAACAGAATGTCAAATGTCATTGTAAAAATGTACAAATGTCTATTTTTGATGTACCTCAGAGAATGTGTAATTTACACTGTATTATGTACAATAGATGTTCATTTAGTTTCACTCATGTCTCTCATTGACTCATTTCGGCTAATCGGCAAAGTTGCTTTTTTCAATATAATCATCAGCATCGGCCATTAAAAATCCCATATCAGTCGACCACTAGTCTGATACATAATGCCATACAATTACAAGAGGGTGTACTTTCTTTCTTTTCTTTGCTGTAGATACTTAGAGTTCCACAAGCAGAAACGAATTCACCTGAGGGGAAGATCAGGTCCTTTTCTATTGTGTGCGATACAATAATCATTTTTTATTATACATTTCGCCAAATTGAATACAAAGTTGTATCTTTGAAAAATAAAAAAGAACCCTTTTATACACCCTTATACAGATATGGCAAATAAAAATAAATATCCTTTCCAATATCAGTCATCTGTTCTAAATGAATGTTGCCTTTTAATTTTTCCATAAAAGACAAAAAAACAAAAAAGCCATCTGATATCACTAAACATAATATAAAATGTGCAATATCTGGTGCACATATTAATTACATTTTATTTAAAGAGTTGAATATTAAAAGCAGTGCTATATATATATATGTGTGGTGGAAAATAAGTATTTATTTATACCCTTTGTTGGCAATGACAGGGATCAAATGTTTTCTGTAAGTCTCCACAAGGTTTTTACACACTGTTGCTGGTAGTTTGCCCCATTCTTCCATGCCGATCTCCTCTCAAGCACAGATTTTCAACTCTCTCCAAAGATTTTCTATGGGGTTGAGATCTGGAGACTGGCTAGGCCACTCCAGGATGTTTCCACCCCCATGCTTCACAGTAGGCATGGTGTTCTTTGAATGCAACTCAGCATTCTTTCTCCCCCAAACAAGTTGAGTTTTTACCAAAAAGTTATATTTTGGTTTCATCTGACCGTATGACATTCTCCCAATCCTCTTCTGGATCATCCAAATGCTCTCTAGCAAACTTCAGACGGGCCCGGACATGTACTGGCTTAAGCAGGGGGACACGTCTGGCACTGCAGGATTTGAGTCCCTGTTGGCGTAGTGTGTTTCTGATAGTAGCCTTTGTTACTTTGGTCCCAGCTCTCTGCAGGTCATTCACTAGGTCCCCCATGTGGTTCTGGGATTTTTGCTCGCCGTTCTTGTGATCATTGTTGTGGACAGGTGTCTTTTATACTGATAACGAGTTCAAACAGGTGCCATTAATACAGGTAACAAGTGGAGGACAGAGGAGCCTCTTAAAGAAGAAGTTACAGGTCTGTGAGAGCCAGAAATCTTTTATTTTTTTGTAGGTGACCAAATAATTATTTTCCACAATTATTTGCAAATAAATTCTTTAAAAATCAGACAATGTGATTTTCGGGATTCATTTTTCGCATTTTGTCTCTAATAGTTGAAGTGTACCTTTGATGAAAATTACAGCCCTCTCTCATCTTTTTAAGTGAGAGAACTTGCACAACTGGTGGCAAATTTGGGATCAGAACATCGGGTCAGCCATTATACATCACCCCTTGCTCAAGAGCCCAACAGCAGCAGCTTGGCAGTGCTGCAGCTTCAACACTCGAACATCTGATTGCTAACCCAAAGCATTAACCTTCGAGCCACCAACTGGCCCACAATGCACCTTGGGCAGTAATTAGGCCATGGCTTGTTAAAGAATGTATTACAAACTACATATTTGTAGCATCTCAAGGCATGAAATTAATCCTGAATAAAGATATATTATGCAAACTAAAATTAATGGACAAATTTAACACATTTAATTGTATTTCTATAGTGCTTTTAAAAATGGACATTGTTTTAAAACTGCTTTAGAGAAAGTAAGAATAATTATTTTAATTGAACTGATATGTATTTGTCCCTGTTTAGCAGCCTGGAGCAACTGGGGCAAGGAAAAACTCTCTTAGATGGTATGAGGAAGAAACCTTGAAAAGAACCAGCCTCTAAAGGGAACCCATCCTCAACTGGGTGAGATCAAGAGTGTGGTTCTAAATCATTAGAACTTTAAAAACACTGGATTTCATGGGCATCAGAGCTCTGAAACAACTCATCAATTAGCTCAACATCTGAGATCATTACAAATTGCTTTAGATAATTTCGATAAGGTTTTGCAAACTATCAAAGATTCTGTACTTTTTAAATAATACAATGTGGCCAACATGTCTAATACTTTTAAATATTCCACTGAACAGTCTAAAACTACTTTATCCTGACCTACTAATGAGTCCATTCTACATGCTAATTTGACTCAGACAGGCAGAACAGACCATATGTCCACCACTTGTACAGCTCGAGCATAGGCTGCCGTAATGAAAGTGATTTTTCTGCATATAAGATGTGTTTAAATACATTTTTTCCTTTACAATGAACTAGAAAACACAAACTTGTTCCAGCTTGACAAGTGAACAAAGTAAACATTAGAATATGCTTTACATGGGTTGAAGTGGGGAATTTTGAGTGGCCTACTATAGATCTCTGACCTCAACCCTACTGAACATGGGATGGGCCGGGATGGGATTGGGATGGGATAAATTGAAATGACCCCTTTACCCCAGGCCTCCTCACCTTTGATGCCACCTTGTAGGTGAGGTGGCATCACCTCGTAGTGAGTCACTTTATTTATCTATGTTTTCTATCCACCTTCAAAATAATCCCCTTGCACAGCAGTCCAGCGCCCCCAGCGTTCCTGTCACTTCTGAAATACGTCCTAGAAGTTTTCTTTTTCCAAACACTTTCTGCTATTCATGCTGGATCTTTACAATGGTGTCAAAACGGCGACCTTTCAGCTGGATCTTCATTGTAGGTTGTCTGCGAAAAAGTATGTCATGTCAAATGTCTCTAGATTTGCCCAGTTTCATGCAAGTTTTACGTTTGCAAATTGTTCTAAATTGCTGTTCATGACAAAATCGCAGACGTGGTAACACGCGCTTAGAATAGCACCAGTTAGCACTGTTAGTCTCAAGACTTTCTGATACCACCTCATACATTATAACCTGACTTTACTAACACCCTTGTGGCTGAATGACAAACAACAAATCTCCATACTTTAAAATCTAGTGAAACATCATCCCAGAAGTGTGGAGGTTATTATGAGATATACATATCTATATATATATATAGTACAGACCAAAAGTTTGGACACACCTTCTCATTCAAAGAATTTTCTTTATTTTCATGACTATGAAAATTGTAGATTTACACTGAAGGCATCAAACTTTGAATGAACACATGTGGAATTATATATGGAATTATATACATAACAAAAAAGTGTGAAACAACTGAAAAATGTCATATTGTAGGTTCTTCAAAGTTGCCACCTTTTGCTTTGATTACTGCTTTGCTCACTCTTGGCATTCTCTTGATGAGCTTCAAGAGGTAGTCACCTGAAATGGTCTTCCAACAGTCTTGAAGGAGTTCCCCGAGAGATGCTTGGCACTTGTTGGCCCTCTTGCCTTCACTCTGTGGTCCAGCTCACCCCTAAACCATCTCGATTGGGTTCAGGTCCGGTGACTGTGGAGGCCAGGTCATCTGGCGCAGCACCTCATCACTTTCCTTCTTGGTCAAATAGCCCTTGATGCCTTCAGTGTGACTCTAAAATTTTCATAATCATGAAAATAAAGAAAACTCTTTGAATAAGAAGGTGTGTCCAAACTTTTGGTCTGTACTGTACATATATATATTGAACGCGACTAGAAATATCCACAAAGACAAAAAAACAGCTATTGTTGCTACACAAACATGCTGACGTGTAAAATGTTCAAATTCGTCTTTTCAAGGGAAAAGCAAACAATATCAAGGCTTTTTTTTTGTTATTGCAATACCTGTAATCACTGCGAAAATTGCTGAGCCACAACATATATTTATATAAAATGATATGAATTACAAAAAAGTATGTTAAACATTCCATGAATCTTCTCTTTTACATATTCCCCAGGTGTCATTCTCTTTAAGAAAGAAGATGTCTCATGAAGCTTATAAGGCATCCTCAGAGATTTCTTTCCCAACAGTTTCACATGACTCTGAGTTTAAACACCATCTCTATCACAGGCCTCCTAACACCTTGGCATCGCTAAGGAAAAAAACGTATCATGATATTTGTTATTATAATTATCATAATTCTTTTTACCATTTAATAAAACAATTGACTCCTCCAATTTCCCACAGTGACTTTGGAAATATCACTGTGTTAATGCAAGAGTCCGTAGCTGTTCTTCTTTTTTTTTTTTGCTCTACACATGTCTCAATGCAAGGTGAATTCATTCGCTTCCCATGAAATTACATTTCATTGAAGCGTTTCAATCACAACTGCTTTGACAAAACCTTCCTTTAAAAAAACCCGACGTGCAGAAAGTCACTTTGTGTCATAAACTTCCTCTGGCTTTTACACTCGATTTGATTGGTTTGCATTAGTGAAGTGTGTTTATAATAATGTAATGGTCCAACACAGACAATTTGCACTATATAATTACTCATTTTTTTACTAGGACTAGTAGAGCTCTGCTCGCAGTAATTGAATGAAGGTTGTGATTTGCATGCATCAGAGGTTCCTGAACACGAGCTGTGAAAGAGTTATTACCGGCTACGAACGTTCTGGGGAAAATGTCTATAGATATGACACATGTATTATTATTGCTCCTGAGGTACCAGTGACCAGTGTTCCTGTCCTTTTCTTCTTTACGGAGGTCTTTTTAATTGGAAGCCATTCAGTTCCACCTTCAACAGCCTAAATATCCATGAAGTTACTGAGCAGCTTAAGAACTTTAAGACTGGATTTGGACAGTAATTAATATCAACAGTCTGCTACAATGCCTCAGGACCACCGTTTGCATGAACAGTTTTGCATTTAAGTGCCTTTCACTAAACCTGAAGGACATTTGGTGTTGAGGATGAGTTCCCTTTTGGGTCTGGTTTCTCTCAAGGTTGCCATCTTAAGGAGCTTTTCCTTGCAGTCACCACTGGCTCGTTCGTTAGGGATCGACTTAGAAGATTTATAATATTAAACATTTATTTTCAAACTATACAAACAATTTGAACTGTATTAATCGTGTCCCCTAGTTCAAGTGAGGGGAAAATGTAAAGCTGCCACATCCAAAGACTTTCTATACAATTGTGTGCCTCCAACTTTGTGGTAACAGTCAAAGAACCACATATGGCTGAAAATGTCTGTGCCCAATGCTTATATCCATGTTAAATGGCAACCCAAAAATCTGATCTATATAAAAAAAAAATTCTGGCCAATTCGGACTTTATTTCTCGCGATTCGGACTTTTTTTTCCTCGCAATTCCAACTTTTTTCTCACAATTCCAACTTTTTTCCAATTTTTCTTGCCATTCCAGTTTTATATCTCAAAACCCTGATGTTTATCCTTACTCTTCCGACTTTATTTCACACAATTCCAACTTCTGTTTTCCCTCAAGTCTATTTTTCTCGTAATTCAGATTTTTATTTTGAAATTCCGACTTTATTTCTTGGAATTTTCTCGCGCCTGGACAGAGAAAATTGAGACGCAGTCATTGCAGCCTTAGCTCCCATCTGCTGTGAGCAGAACTGATAGCTAGCTCTTGCTTGTAAGAAAAGAACTAGCAGAAAATCGGAAGTCGGCATTGCGAGAAGTCGAAACTTTAAGAAAAAAGGTGAAGTCTGTGAATTAAAATCAGAATGATGAGAAATAATGTCGGAATTGCGAGAAATAACGTCAGATAAGTCGGAATTACAAGAAGTAAAGACGCAATTAGGCCATCATTTTCTTCTTTTTAAGAAACGGGCTTGTAAATCTGTAGAGTGTATGTAGAATAATCATATGCTGTGATAGTGTGGTAGGTTTTATCTGTACAGGTATCGTTACAGGTATCTGTAGAGATCTGTTGCAGTGGAAGGCAAACCACATCCAAACTATTTCCCTTACAAACTTCTCCTATTCTCAATACCGTATCTACCAGATGTTATTGTCATCTCATTTCTTTGACATTTTGTCCCGTCTAAGCCACAGTACACAGAGCTAAAACAGATGGTGTTGTCTTTCTCTCTCAGGCCTGTCTTCAACCTGTTCTCAAGATAAAAGAACAGGCCCTGGTGCCATATCCGTGCGATATACCACCGCTGTCTACTCTTCGAAACAATTACCGATATGACTGAATTCTTGGGGGAGGAATTCGACTAGGCATAAATATACAAGAGCCGTGTAAATTGAGTTTGGTGGACGGACGCGCTGCTAATGGAACGACTTCAATTGATGGACGGAAGCGAACAGAAACTGAAACACGATAGCGAGGTCTTGCTCTGGCAGGCAACAAACACATGTCATGAACCTATTAGGAAGTGTCGGAGACAATCTGCTTTTGTTTTTTTTTTAAGTTCCAATCAGTATTTGTCAGGGAATTCAATACAATTCACGACGGCTTCACCGCAAGGATTTTGTCGAAAAAAGTCAAAAAAATGTGTACTACTAGTAGCAAAATTCAATCACAGAGGTTTTTTTGCTCATTTGTTTGCAATATTTGGCAATTTTCTTCGTTGAACCAACCCTTGGGAGGGGATTGGCGGCTCCCAGAAAAAAACCCTCCCTTTGCGACTATAAACGATTCACACAATCTCTTTATAGAGGCAGACATTGCAGTATCATTATCGCTCCTCGCTTTTATTTTCCGATACTCGGTCTAACAGCACTCATCCATTTTAACCTCACAGCTTGCGTTAGACGCGAGTTTTCCACTGTGGGTCTAATCTGATCATGTTTTTCACACAAACACACACACACACACATGCACACGAGGAAAGAGAGAGAGAAATGGGTCCATTCAGCTAAATGATTCACTCGGATTAAACCGCCGATCACATCATCTGTTCAGTTGTACTGTTTTTTTTTCCAACTGCAAAGTCGGACTATTCCGCTATCTACGGCAAACAACAACCAGCTTAGAGAGTGTAACACTGACCCACTGAGTAAGAAAAGAGCAAATCTTGGTCATGCCTGAAAGCACTCAATGATTCAAGCGGTGCATGCTAAGCTTGTAAAAGCCGCGTGTATTATACATGTTTTCTCTCACCCCCTTCATTTCACCAATGGACAACAGGATCGTCCGTGGCTCAGTGGAGTGTCTGACTAGACGTATCGAGCCTGTGCTGTACTTACAGTATGATCTCATTAACGTTGGGGGGGTAGAAAAAAACATTTTAAAAGACAGGGGTCGCTGCTAGTCACATGCATTAGTATTTACTATAGTCATACAAAATACCTAGACACCTTATTGGCTGCTTTGGTCACTTCGGGGGAGGTGGTAGTTTAGAGTCTCTGGTTTACCAATCGAAAGTTCAGCGGTTCATCATCAAGCTGCCACTTATTGGCTCTTAAGCAAGGCCCTTAACTCTATATGTGCTCCAGGGGCACTGTATGACGCGTCCTAATATCGCTTGGATATGCAAAGAAAAAAATGTCACCTCGCTGTAATGTATATTTGACAAATAAAGGCTCCTCTTATTCTGCTTATTCGTCAATGCCTCTGCCATTATGGTCCAGGCAAGAGTTCCCTGAAAACAAATGCAATCAAACGAAAATAAGGGATTAGCTTGATGACAAGATAACACAGCCGCTTGTGGAATGCCGGAGGGTACAGGGTCAACTGGCAGCAGGAAAAAGTGTACATCTGAAGTCATCCAATGCAATGGCAGCATTTTAAATTAAACTGAACAAAAATGACTGTAACCTGCACCATATATAAAGCGAAGCCGGTGTTGCATTGAAGTTCCACAGTGATGCACGAGCACATGCAAAGAAAACACGCTGGTGTCACGGATGAAGGCGAAACTTCAGCACGGTGAGCAGAAACTGTTTATCCTTCATGTGAAAATATTATAGTTTAATGAAGTGTTATTGTGTAAACTGTTTGTTTGTAGCTTCGGTACAGTCGCACTACATCTGTTCTACATCGGCTCGCTCGCGACTTCGTGATGGATTCAATTAAAACGGTGCGAACAAACACTAAATCTAAAAGCAGCCAATAATAGCAGCAGTAAACGATCAGGTTTTTAGTCACTGTTGTAGTTTTCAGCAAACGATCATGCATATAAAAATATTTGCATATTATTTCCTTTTTTTTTAAATAAAGTCTGCTGCATTTTTTTCGTTTCATTCTCTTTTTATAGCTTTAGTCTACTACAACGTTTATGTTCTGTTTTCAAACGTGATTGACTGCGGCTTTACTCCGTTCAAATGCTGGTTTATAATGTTTGAATATTTAATTTATGCATATATCATTGTTTAATTATTAAAAAAAGAAATTTAGAATTATATATTCTCGAGGCGTTTATCTTCACAAATGAACACATTTTTTTTTTTTCCAAACAAAAATTCTCAAAAAAATGTTGTATTATATTTTATATACAGTATATATATATATATATATAAAATAAAATCCGATGAATCGAAAAATAACCATCCGATTAACCGATTATCAAAATAATTGTTAGTTGAAGCCCCAGAGTCTTTGATTAAATATTATTTCAATCATTTTCAGCCTCAGAAGTGTCTCATACTGTATTCCTTTTGTTTTTTAATGCCTTTAACTTTGGCCTGTGAACTTTTGGCCGTGTTTATGCCATAAACTCTTGTTTTCCTCGGCCAAGCTATTGACTGTCTGGTTATTAGTATATTACTGTAGTTGTTTTGTTCTTATTCATGACATTCCAATTTGTCATTCTACATTCTACGTCATCTTGTTTTTTAGTAGAGTAGATATTCATAAATATTACCGTAATTTCCAGACTATTAAACGCACCCAAATATAAGCCGCGCCCACTGAATTTGACAAAGATTTTTATTTTGAACATAAATAAGCCGCACCTGTGCCACAGTGTCTACATTAAAACTAATGAACTTTACACAGGCTGTAATGAAAGACAGTGTTTGTTACACGGCTTGTATCTAAACAGTAGCCTACCAAGAAAGTCATTGTTCACTGTCTTCCTCCTTCCTTTTACAACTATTTCTCATTTGGGAGTTTAACATCGTCGTGTGTTTAAAAATCACCATCGGTGAAGTTTTTCTCCCAATGCCGTGCAGCTCAGAACACAGGTGAAGTGTGTGTTTTCATGCCCGGTTGTTTTCAGCGTGACGAATGATTCACATTTCCTGTTGACAGTCCGAGTGAGCGGCAGGTCAAACGTCAGAGGAACATCATCCATATTTATGATGTGGTGCGGCCCGATTCAGTGGGAGCGCATCTGATTTAATATAAAGAGTTTCATTGGTTCACCTGAACCCGTTCGCCAATTTCATTGGTCTAATGTTATGGGGCTAATTTTTTTTGGCTTGAAGTTTGTGAAACTGGAAAAAACCCAGGAAAAATCCATAAATTAGCCGCTTCGTTGTTTAAGCCACAAAGTTCAAAGCGTGGGAAAAAAGTAGCGGTTTATAGTCCGGAAAATACGGTAATTGTTGAATACAGGCAATGTCCACAAAAACGTAACCTTTTGTAAAAGCTCTCCAAAGTGGATTCATTTAAAAACCTGCAGTGTGTAATGTAAAAAAAAAAAAAAAAAAAACGGAGGCTTTCGAAAAACTATGATGCATTTTTCCTCATGATGTGACTTTTCAAAGACCAGGAGAGTATATAAATGTCAGGCGGAAATCACACAGGTCTTACGTTTTGCTCATGTGCAGTACGAGCGTAAACGTTTTTCAGAAGTTTCAGTGTGGATGAGCATCTATAGGAAAACGATTGTGTGGAGACGCAGAGTGTTTTTGGACTTTTTACACTATTAAGGCACACCTGGGCATAAAGAAAGGTTTCTTTCATAAAAAAAAAAAATAAAAAAAAATTTGGTAGCTCCAAACAAAAGGTGTTATGGTCGAAATTATTTAACGCATCATGACATAGCTTGGATTCTCATTTAAACAGTGAACTGGCTTTTTGTTTTTTCTCCATGCGGATTTCCTTTGCGTTCCTGTTTCCCTGCTGTATAATTCGATCGGAGCGCGCTATTGTTACTGACTTTTAAACCGTTACTGCACCCCCTCGGAAACTCGACAATAGAGATAAAATATGATTAAGTGTGCGGCTCTCCTTTCTGGGTTATTCGGGGTCATCTGATGGGTATAAAACTACTGTAAAGATGTGGCCACCTTGCAAATTTCTCCAGCCTCCTCAGGAGAATCAATTTCCAGCCTACATGTTTATATTCCATGAAAGTCATGTGACATTGGGAAAATAAGAACTGAAAGCCGACAACTTAAAGTAAGACAAAACCATTCCAAACGCCAAAGAGAAATATAGTGTGGGGATGGGAGGAGTGGGGGGAGGTGAGAGTGGGGGGTGGGGGGTGTTCTGGGGTTGTGTTGGTGTTTGGGTAAGAGAGGTCACTCTCCAGAGTTCAAAGCCAAGATGCCCTGAAGTAACTAAACTCAGTAAGGAAGATGGATAGAAAGAGATGATATGAAATCTTATTGCTTGGTTGGAGCTCTTGTGTGCCATGAATACAAATCTTGTATCGTCAAAAGAGATACAATGAACCTGTGCTTTGGCAATTCTTCTCACTTCAGGTTAATCATGCGCTTTCTCCCTCCGCTGAGCTTTTTTTCCGAGCCTAAGAAATCAACAGCCACCGCTGCGTAATGTAATTATGCAAATGCGCCGTCCCCAGTAGAAACTATGTGACTTAATTAGACTGGAGTGTCTCCAAACTAAAAGATGTACCTGCTTGTTGGATACGCCTCTAATCTCTTTGGACAAATATGGTCTCATTGTACAGTGGGACTCTTCTTCTTCCTCTAATGTCGAAGATGTGGCTGTTAATCAAACTGCAATGAGAGGTTAATTATTTATGCTTGAATGGAAAAGCAGACTGAACAGGGCGCGTGTTGCGGCTGCTAAAAGCTCCACGATTGCAAAAATGGAAACCAATATTGTGTTTCAATTAAGTACATTTTGCTATTCAGTGTGTCATTAATGATGGGGTGGGGGGTGGGGGGGGTTAGAGAACACATTTCTCTCAGGGTGTTGTGGCACAGCGCAAGCAGTATTTCGGAAAAGATAAAATCTGACTTTCCTTCATCCTCCACCAGGTGTTTGATGTCCCATGATAGTAAATTTTATTTTTTCTTTAATTTGATCATTAAATCAATCGATTCACAGATCTTTAATTTTGCCTTTATTCAATATTTATTTGATGAAATCAGAGCTAGCAGCTAATCCATGCTAGGTGTGCACAACCAATAATAAGGCAATTTTCCTAGTTTAAAATGTCCAACAATTTTGTCCGACATATGCAATCAATACTATTGTATTTCTAATCTGTGCTGGATTATCCGAAAAACATCTTAATGCTTTATTGCAATCAGTGGCCTGTGATTTAATTTGGCCTTTGGAAAGAGCTGTAGTGGTCACATATGTTTATTACGATGCTGCAAAGAACTACGGTTTAATAACAATCATTAATTTTGGCATTTACAGGTAAGATTTTATTTTTTTCTACTGTTTATTTGTACAAATAACCTGTAAGATTTGTAGAACATGCTAAGATGTGATCATAGCAACCTATCAAGTCACTGAGAATTCAGAATATTTGTTAGAGTTTGGATGTGACTCGTTATTTGAGAGAAAGTCAAGTCAAGTCAAGTTTATTTCTATGGAGCTTTTCACAACAGACATTGTCTCAAAGCAGCTTTACAGAATTTAGGGATTTAAGGTGAATGGTGTGCATTTATCCCTGATGAGCAGCCGTCTGTGTCTGTGTCCGTGGCAAGGAAAAACTCTCTTAGATGTTATGAGGAAGAAACCTTGAGAGAAACCAGAACCCATCCTCATTTGGGTGACATAAAGAGTGTGATCATAAATCCTTAAACAATAAGATACTGCATGGAGCACCAAAAATATTGACGGCCCTGCTCGTGAAGGGTTAAGATTTACAGACTAATTTGAAAAAAACAAATAACATATACAGGTAGTCCCCAATTTACAATGAAGGAGCGTTCCAATGACCCCATTGTCTAGACATGTCCTAGCCTACCCATGAATCTTCAAGATGTATGGAGTAGAATACTGTAATCTGTAATTTCACAAATTACAGTATATAATTTAAATAAACAGAAAAAATGACACTAAATGTATAAACTTTACAGTATATGTAAATGTTCCTATTGTGGAATGAGTCTAGTCTAGTCTGGTGTAGCCATGTCTGGTCTAGCCTTGTCCTGCCTTGTCATGCCTTGTCTAGTCTAGTCTTGTCTTGTCTTGTCTTGTCTAGTCTAGTCTAGTCTAGTCTAGTCTAGTCTAGTCTTGTCTAGTCTAGTCTTGTCTTGTCTTGTCTAAAGTAAGGCTTTGAAACAAAAGAAGAAAACATGCTATCTAACACAGAGAACTTATACGCTGCTATGTTTGTGTGCCGCGCCAAACTTAAATCAAATTTGTACAATTTTCTCGCATCACTGTTGTCATCATACAGAGCGAAAAATCCAAGTCACACCATCGTAATTTTGGACCTGTAATTGATTCATTGAAAAGTGATGACTGGATTAATCAATTACTAGCATGTGTGTTTAGTTGGATTAATGGAAATCACATGTCACAAAAGTTTTAATAACATTGGCATTATAGCATATCCAAGGGTTTGACTTCACCACTACTGACCGCCAGATCTGTTGCCAATGCCCTGGATATCTTCTGGTGTGTGAGCACATGGTTTCTGAGAGAACGTCGGGTAGCAGTACATAATGTGCAGAATACATAATTGAATACATTATTGATCCCAAAGAGATATTTAAATATAAAAAAATGAAAAAAAAAAGAATAAAAATAATACATTTTAATAAACACAGTAATCCCCAGCTACGTTCCAAATCCGCCAACGATGAATTAAAAAAAAACCCGATAATGACCGCCAGATCTGTTGCCAATGCCCTGGATATCTTCTGGTGTGTGAGCACATGGTTTCTGAGAGAACGTCGGGTAGCAGTACATAATGTGCAGAATACATAATTGAATACATTATTGATCCCAAAGAGATATTTAAATATAAAAAAAAGAAAAAAAAAAAAGATAAAAAATAATACATTTTAATAAACACAGTAATCCCCAGCTACGTTCCAAATCCGCCAACGATGAATGAAAAAACACGATAAATGGATGCCCCAAAAATGCTTTTTTTTAATGTATACAGTACTGTACTGTATTTACATGTTACTTCATTTTATAATTAATAATGTTATTATGATTAATACATTTTATTATTTCAATATAAAACTCAATAAAAAAACATTTTTTTTGGTCTATCATGCTATCCGTAAAATAGTTATGGGCAAATGCAATTTTGGGGGCGAAAGATTCGAACCACGGTAAAGCGGTGGATGACTGTATACATAAATTTATATAATAAGTAAAATGAAACATGTAGCAGCAGTGAAAAACCAGATGGGATAAAATTCAGACAATAAAAGTCATTGCACAATTATTTGTATTATTACTAATAGTATTATTATTATTAATACTATTGCACTGATATTATTGTGCATAATTGCCCAAGATATTAACAATATATGTGTGGAATAAAAATATATAACTATATCTATATTATCTATAGCATGCATGCTCTGGTAATAGTTTTCC
This sequence comes from Silurus asotus, assembly GCA_024362625.1. Classification (NCBI taxonomy): domain Eukaryota; kingdom Metazoa; phylum Chordata; class Actinopteri; order Siluriformes; family Siluridae; genus Silurus; species Silurus asotus. The sequence goes on along the minus strand of MU574732.1, from coordinate 715,646 downwards.
CTTGCTTGGATTGGTGGCCTGATGACTTCTAGGTTGCAAAAAATTTCCAAATCATACTTTGACAATAAAACATATACTGTTAATTTAATTTTCTTATTTACAGGCATGAAGCTCCAGGATGTTTGTGTTTCTGAACCTGGGCATCAACTTGATTTTTTTTCCTCATGTTCTGTAAGGTAGGAGGGCATTTGGTCACCCTTTAAACACCATCCACTTATTCCTATCTGTTTCTCAAGACATTGTTGGATTTCATTAAAAGGGTTGTCGTACAAAATATCAAAATGATTAAAACTTTACAAATGAACGTACGTCATTAAAGCTTGCCCGAGTTATTGATTGCAAAAAAAAATAAATAAAAGAATGAAATTCACAGTTTTCATAACTTCCACTGTCATCAAGCAATTTTTTTTATTGTGCCCTCCTGTACTCTCATCAACCTAAAATGCTGGAAATGCTTGTTTTCATGTACACGTTTTTGTCTGGGACCGGATGATTATAATCATTAATCATGTTTTTAAATGTAAATTGCGAGTGGGGAAGAAAATCAATAGCACACAACCTATTATTTTGATTTAAGCAGGTTTATTTCGTTTTCGCTTGCTTCCAGCACTTTTATGCCACCTAAATTAGTCCCTGTTCCGATATTATTTATGAAAAAACCCAATGCAAGCAATGTTTCACCGAATGCTGTGCCGAAAAGACGGCCAAAAAGCGAGGAAAGATTCGAATTTTGTAGAGTTTTCCATCATAAAAAACATCATAATTTCCTATTAGGGTAAAAATCTATGTGATATGATTCATGTGGCAATGCATAGCCAATGATGCGATACATTAAAGATACATATGTATCAGCTACAGATGCGATGTGATACGATTCACCCTAATAAGGTGCAGATTGATTTTGATATTATTCCACACGATGAGATTCGATGCAATACGATGCAATGGAAAAAATATATATGATGCTATGCAATTCAATATGGTACTGATGTTCGCTTTTATTTCTTTGATTCAGCCAAATCATCAACTTACTTAAGTGGCTTCTGACTTGGCACACGGTCCTTTTACAAACCTTTGTAGTGCAAAAAAAAGAAAAAATATGAAATAAAACCAGACGTATTGCGGCTCTACCTCTGCCATGTAAATCTATGTGGTTTTCAGGACACACCTGGATCTCCATAGTGTTGTGACACGTCATATTCACGTGCCAGCTGAGAGAATGCATTTGAGAAACAGTTTGTTCTCCTTTCGGCTTTTCTTGGTCCTTTTACAAACCTTTGTAGTGCAAAAAAAAGAAAAAATATGAAATAAAACCAGACGTATTGCGGCTCTACCTCTGCCATGTAAATCTATGTGGTTTTCAGGACACACCTGGATCTCCATAGTGTTGTGACACGTCATATTCACGTGCCAGCTGAAAGAATGCATTTAGTTTCTAGCAGTTTCTTCTTCTTTCGGCTTTTCTCCATCCGTCTCCATCCGTGTCCTCTACATCTGCCTCTTTCACACCAACTACCTGCATGTCTTCCCTCACCACATCCATAAACCTCCTCCTTGGCCTTCCTCTTTTCCTCCTTCCTGGTGGTCCATCCTCAGCATTCTCCTACTGATATACCCCATGTCCAAACCTGCACATGTCCAAACCATCTCAATCTCGCCTCCCTCACCTTGTCTCCAAAACGTCCTACATGCACTGTCTCTCTATTAAAACTTATTTCTAAAGTTCTCAGTTCAGTGAGGAAAAATCAAACATATTAATCTACAAGTTATCGGTCACTTTCTAAATAATAAAAGTATAGCACATTTACTAATGATGATCTATGGATAAATCTTTTTTTACAGATTTAAATATGTTAAAAACGATGCATTTTTGGTCTGTGAGCTCTCAACCTTCAACTGCTCAGTAGTAAGTCGCTCTGGAAACCGACATCTGCCCAATCCCGTAAACATGTACCTGAAATGCAACATTCTACATTTAGAATGAGACAAATTTCAGCACTCAATTGGATTAACATGAAGCTCTTCAAATCAAGTCACTCATTGCAAAGCTGTAAAAAAAAGTGCTCCACAAAACAAACGGTGACAATGAACATTTATATTACAGACGAGCACCAATTATGTAAATGCTTTTACCTGTAGATAATCATTTTTAACCCTCCTAAAATATACACACTTATTTTTTTGTGCATAAACATCAGCCGTGACATTGTGAAAATGAAGGTACAAATGCTTTTATAGTCCCATTATCCATCTGATAGTAACATAATTAGCTAATAATAATTGCTCTCTCTTGACTAAAACGATGAGTGCCATTGTGTTGCCTATAGTTAAAAAAAAAAAACCTGTCTAATAGATATTACATGAATAAATTATGTGTACACCCGAACCATTCCAATCAAATGTGCTTTTTAAACATCTTGTTCAAGATTTAAGCCTCATTCCGTTATAATTTTTCACTCATCCAAAAAGGTTTTTTTACATTGCATAAAAGTAAACAATGTGATGCTTTGAATTGAAAAAGAATGCATCAGATATAAGATGGTGTATGTATCACGCTGCATCGTTTCGAACGTATTTGCATGGATAATAACCGATTCATTTATTTATAATTATTAGCAGATTTACTGTACTTTTATTATTTAGAAAGTGACAATTTGTGACCAAATTCGATCGATTTCTCCTCGTGAATATGACGAATCACAACGCCTCGGAGACCAAGGCGTGTCCTGGCAGTCACATAGGATAAAAATTACCATGGCAGAGGTAGAGCTGTAACTTCCTGGATACAGAACTAATCAATCTTTTTTCTTTTTTTTACATTAGAAGTGAAAAAAAGTTTTTTTTATTTTTTTTTTTACTTTATAGATTGACTACAAATCATCAGCTGCTTCCAATCAGTGTGCATTTATATAAATTGTTTTCTCATATGTTTAACAATATAGCAGAATTGATCACAGTGTTGATATCATAATTGTCAGTGTTCAGCCATAAATCTGCTTAACTCAATGAAATGTAATTTGTATCGAGCTCTAGAAATGGAGATATCGGAAAGGATCAGGTCTGAATGTCATGTTTAATGTATAAAATATACATTCACAGAGCTACACATTATAAAGCACGGTAAAGGTGTTTGTTCAATTGTACAATCGAAAAAAAGAATTTCTGTAGGTCTGGAAAACACATTTAGCTGGTTTATTAATTCTAAATATGGACAGCCAGATTGGCAGTCACTACATGCATTACATCTTATAAACAAAAGAATATATATCCAGTACCACTTACACTGATAGTGATATATTCAGTATGTACACCATATAAAACCTTCTTTCGGATTCTCCCATTAGGGGGCGCCACAGCGGATCATCTGCATGTTTGACTTGGCACATGTTTTTATGCTGGATGCCCTTCCTAACGCAACCCTCCCCATTTATCCGGGCTCGGGACCGGCACTGAGAGTGCACTGGCTTGTGCAACCCTAATGGCTGGGATTGGTTCCTTGATCGGGGATCGAACCCAGGGTACAGCGGTGGGAGCGCCGCATCCTAACCACTAGACCACCAGTAAACCATACAGTATATATCATATACAGTAGGCAAAAGTAGGTTCTTCACCAAACTGTCATCACCAATTTGGATGCACACAATTGGCATAGGGTTTGGAATTGGATAAGTTTGGATGGCTCAGGATACAATTTTCTCTTTTTTTTTTAACTAAGAAACCAAACCTATAAAGCAATACAACAATACAATGCCCTGCACACAAAGTGAAGATGGATTTCAAAGAAAACAAAGATAGAACATTGGGTTGGAGTGGAAGATCTCCTGCTATAGAAAACTGACTTCAAGCCTAGTGGACACCTTTGGGATGAATTGGAACACTGACTGCGCGCCAGGACTTCTTACCTCACCTACATCAATACCTGATTTACTATCACCCTTGTTAACACTCCAAGAATCTGCACAAGCAGACTACAAAATCAAGTGGAACATCTTCCTGGGAAGCCTGGATAAAATTATAACAACAAATGAGGATTGAATGTGGTATGGGATGGCACAACATAGCAATCCTTACATGCATAGCAATCTTCACATGGCAGTCAGGTGTCTACACACTTACAGTGTTGCTGTAACCAACAAGAGGAAACTGCACTACATACAATCAAGTTCTCGCCACAAGTCTTGGAGAACCCCTTGCTCACTATATTGTAGTGTTTCCCTGCTTTTAAAAGACCCATATTCACCCAAGATGGGTTGAATCAGCTTGAGTTAGAGCAGGGAAGACACTCAAATGAACACTAAACATTATGACCACTTGCCTAAAATTGTGTTGGTCTGCCTTTTGCTGCGTAGACTAATAGACTAATCAGTATAACTGTATGTGAAAACTGTGTTAAAATGCAGGACATTGTTAAAATTACAATAGTGTATAAAATACAGAGCAGTAAGAAAAAAAAAAATAGAGTTATTTCTCTAGATCGTTTAATGCAACGCAAAGTTGCCATGTTGGGACATAACCAAACCTTGATTCTACTTCCAAAACTGTCTTTACACATCCACACAAAAACTGACTACCATGCAATATTAAACCCATGCAGCTGTTCCCATACAGGCATGTATTCACATCAACCTCCTGATAGTTACATTGTGAATATAGTCATCAATTATGTATACTTGTGGGCAAACCAATTGAACTCTGAAGCATATGCATTATACGGAAAGCAGTCGAAGCCTATAATCATCTAATTACATATGCATTTACAATTACATTTCATTATTTCTACTCTGTGCCTTCTCTTTCAGTTCCACAGCCCCAGAAACTGGGAAAAAAAAATCTATTGTGTAATTCAACTGGAAACCTACTGACTTGGCAACCACACACCTGCTCTGTAGTGCTGAAGAGCTAATCTGAGTATATGCAAGCGGATTGATTCGCTTTTTGTGTATTTAAGGTTGTAGCAAAAAATAAATAAATAAAATAACAGCCAATGTTATAAACTTATGAACATAACTAGTTTGTACACACACACACACACACACACACACACACACACACACACTCTAAAAGATACCCCTCAGCTTTGATTACCACTTAAGTTATGACACAAAATTAATAATAGCAATTTATCCAATTCCACCTAACAATAATGAATATACGATATCCAACAAAAGTAAGTGCACCCCTCACATTTCAGCAACAGTTTTAATATATCTTTCAAAGGGACAATACTATAGAAATGAAACTTGGATATATTTTAAAATAGTCAACGTTCAATTTCTGTAGCAGTACAGATTTACTGTCCTCTGAAAAGGTTTGGAATTGGATACATTTGGATGGCTTAGGATACAATTTCCCCCCTTTTTTTTTTAACTGAGACCCAAACCTATATAGCAATACAACACAACGCTTGCACACAAAGCGAAGCTGGATTTATAAAAAACAAAGATAAAACATTGGGTTGGAGTGGAAGATCTCCTGCTATAAAGCACTGTCCTTAATCCTCTATCAGTTCCACAGCCCCAGAAACTGCGAAAAAAAACAACATTCAAAATAATCTATTGTGTAATCCATCTTGAAAACTTACTGACTTGGCAACCACACACCTGCTCTGTAGTGCTGAAAAGCTAATCTGAGTATATGCAAGGGGATTGATTCGCTTTTTGTGTATGGATTTAAGGTTGTAGCAAAAAATAAATAAATATATAAAAAAACAGCAAATGTTTTAAACTTATAAACAGTAGAGTATATAAACTAGTAGATAATATATATAAATATATAAGTATATATTAATATTTTAAGCAATATTTTGTATTTCTATGGTTGCTGAAGTGAGGGGTGTACTCACTTTTGAGAGATACCTCAACTCTAAACCACTCCTTTAATAATAATTTGCTTTTAATAACGTTCCTCTGGAGATTTTTCAGAAGAACAAACTCGAGCATACTCACAGTTAGAAGTCATACAAGAGAGCAGGCACATGCATCTGGGAAGAGTGCTGCAGATCCTCGTGCCATTTCCTTCAAAAGACCTCTCCGTTCAGAAAGCTTATTTAATCTCAAATAAATCCTCCATCTGCTCCTAACACCACCCCAGGCCTGTGTCGCACTGCTTCCTCACTGTCGCAATACAATTTGACCTCAAATATAGCAAAGAGTAATTCATATTATAACGTATTATGAGCAGCCGCCATTTATGGGTTACTTTTTAATCTGATTGTGTTTCTCAGTTTATTTTTTGGCTAATAAATAAATGTACATTTCACGTTTGAAATAGGAGAGCCTGAGGCACCTATGGTGACCCGCTGAAATGTAATGGGGAAGAAACCGGAGAAATCACATGCAAAAGGACACTCGTCCTCATCGTCCTCGACCGATCATGCATAACATTATGACATTATAACGTTATGACAGGTGAAGTCAATAACACTGTTTATCTCTTCAACATGGCACCTGTTAGTAGGTGGGAAATATTGGGCAGCAAGTGAAAAATTAGTCTTAAAAGTTGACGTGTTAGAAGCAGGAAAAATGGGCAAGATTTGGGCGAGTTTGACAAATTGTGACGTCTAGACGTCTGGGTCAGAGCATCTCCAAAACTGCGTGGGGGATGTTCCTGGTCTGCAGTGGACAGAATCTTTTAAAAGTGATCCAAGGAAGGAACAGTGGTGAACCGGCGACAGGGTCGTGGGCGGCTGAGGGTCATCGATGCACGTGGGGAGTGAAGGCTGGTTCGCGTGGTCCGATTCAACAGACGAGCTCCTGTTCATGCTGTTAATGCTCAATGGGTCAGGACTGTTTTGGCAGCAAAAGGGGGACCAACAGAATATTAGGCAGGTGGTTATAAGTTATACCTGATTGGTGTATTCCATAAATAATCATGCACTTTAAGGTCGAAAGGTAATTGTGCAATCAGGAAATAAATTTGATTTTTATCATGAAGATCAGTTCAATTAATTTTTTATTTGTAAGGTGCTTTTGACAATATACAGAGATACTTAATACAGAGATAAAGCTATTATAAAGATGTATATAAAGTTTAGTGCTTTTAAATTAGTTCCTTATAATTAGTATTTTATCCCTTATCAGTGAGCCACTGGCAGCTGTGGCAAGGAAAAACTTTTTGAGACTTTATGAGGAAGAAACCTAGAGAGGAACCAGACTCAAAAGGGAACCGGTCCATATCCTCAACACCCAATGTCTTTTCATTACATTCATTCACTCGTTATTGACGTGTGCCGTTCAGGGATTGGTGCTTAAATGCAAAACAGTTTCATGCAACCTGTGGTCCTGAGTTATTGCGGCATATAAATTACAGTCCAAATCCATCCTCAAAGTTCTTGAGTTGCTCAGAAACCATAGATTTTAAAGCTGTTGAGGTGGAACCATCCCTTTTCTGTCCAATTTTTTAAAGTTACCAACTGTTCACTGAAGGAGAGTAAATACTAAACTGCTTGTATTCATTGCAGACCATCTTCACCGTAATCTCATGTATCTTTAGGCGGTCCATGTGGAGAATCAGGAAGGATCGAGAAGGTTTAAACCACAGAAGGGGTCAGGATCACTGCCATATTTGAGAGATACAAAGAGCGAAACCCAGACTGTTTGGGCTTCGACATGGTTAAACTGAAATCTGTTCATTTTGCAGACCATTTGTAGGACAAATGATCTCAGGAATCTATTTATTTTATTTATTTTTGTTTATATATTACCCACAATGCTACTTAAGACCCCAGCTTATAGACAGTGTTTTGCAGCAATAGTGTATTTGGTAGTAAAAATTACTTTATGAATCCCCAAGGGAAAATAAGGTCAACAGTCACATAAACACGAAAGCAACAGGGACGATTTAGGGGGGTTCACAAGAATACAACAAAACAAAAACAAAAAAAACAAGAAACAATATGTCACATGTCTCATTAACAGTTCTGGTCGTGTGTGAGAAAATGTGGAATAGTTATGAGCATGCCTAAGAATGTGTAACAACATAAAATATAAAAGTTAGTTGTACAATATTAGCTGCACTTTTTATGCTAATCCAACATATTTCTTATTTTGCTAATCGCTGACTAGCCGAGCTAATGCTACAGAAAATATTAATAAATTGGATTTCCCCACAGAATTTGTAATAGTTTTGATTGCAAACCTTTGACTTTTACTGGTAGTACGTTAAATTTCTGGGATACCATTTTTGGGGATACCATTAAACACCAGTAGGTCACCTATAAGTCGAGATTTCGGCATCATTACCAGTTACTAGTACATCATGATTGTGGCCCATCTGCTAATTTCGATTAAACAGGTTTAGCCATAAAAAAAAAAAAAAAACATTTCCCCTGGTGGTGTTTGAATGGCCTGCATACCAGAGAATTTTGAGGCTGTACGAGCTGCCATCCTGAGGAAAGATCATCGAGCTGTTTCTTCGAAAATGATGCACCCATGTTGTAATAGCAGACCACTAAGCTGCTCCATCAAAACTAACGGCAAGGGATTCCAAACGAGGTCGCACTGATTCCAAACAAATGCAAGACATCCCAGGGTTGCCAAATCATAGCTCCAAAATTTCCTGTTTCCCTGCGCCATCCATGTTGTTATGTACTGGAAACCAAAAGGGAGTCATTAAGTATCAGGATTCTAGAGTGTAGTAAATAGTTTAATGATGCATGCAAACTCACTATGTAATCATTTGTAACCCTATTTTAGTGAAATTTGGAATATTCGAAATTCTGTAATTGTTTCTATTGATTTTTCGTAACTTAAATGCATTATATATGTGCATTGCATTCTGGGACATTAAGACCAACATTTATTTTTTATCTCTTCTTACTTTGCTTGAATTTTTTTTATTAATGTGACATTAATGCTGTCACTCGAATATGGCGAGTAAGAAATAATCAAACATCAAACTGTTTGTTCCAATAAATGTCTTTGTAACTGTACTAACAATGTCTCCCCATTAAAATGACATGCGTATTTGTGCTAACTAAAGAAGTTAGTATATATGTGAGTGCTAGTTAATGGCTAAGAGGTTTGTTACATGATTTTAACCAATGACACAATGTTAAAGAACCATCTGAAGAGAGTGCATTAAAAAAGCACTCTATGTAACTGAGTTGCAGGTATTTATAAGGCTGATCACAGCTACCTGCTTCTTTCAGCCAATCAGAATCAAGTTGTCAGACTGAACACACTATAAAGGTAATTTTTTATGCATGAAATATTAATTATTATAATAAAAATGACATACATTACATATTATTTTGTACCATAAGTAATCCCATTGCCATTTAACTAGTGCTTTGGATATTAGATTCATGCTTACACAGGTTCACACCTGGGGCCTATTTCTTTTTTTCTTTTTTTTTTTTGAGAAGTTGACATGATCCTAGTGGAAACACATGCAGAAACATGGAGAACAGAATCCACCACAAGCATGTGACACATTTCCACACAGATGGTAACCCAGTCAACTATTCTGGAGCTGTGAGGTAGTTAAAAGACCCTCTGCACCACAGTACCAACCTTTAACAATTCTGGCACCATAAAAAAACGGCTGCAGCATTGAAAAGCTCTGGGAAACCCCCTGCAAATCATCATAGAATACTTTATTGGGTCAACAGAAGCTTGTTTTATGACCATAAAAAGAACAGCTGTAGTTTGTAAGGAAGGATTTACCCAGAACGCAACATGTAATCTGCTTTTAAAACCTCAAAAAAGACACTTCTGATTCATTTAGGAATCAATGCCTTAATGTATTAATCTGACCTTTTGGCTTCCTCTGGGGAATTGTTGCAAAAATGTATTTGGCTAATGCTAGGCGCACACTGTGCGATTTTGAATAGTCCTTTACCATTGTTGCTTATCAGACTGTACAAACATGATCTCCATGTCACACTGTGGGATCTCAGCTGTCACAATTTCAGAATGTACGACACTCAAAATCTGCAAAACACAAGAAAAAGACTCATTCTAAATTTTTACGTCATCCATCGCTCAGCGTTCTTCTGCAAAGAGCGGCTAGCGGCAAATGGCAAACTAAACCATGCGAAAAGCTCTGTGGCTTTATGTTGTGTGATGTAGCTCTGTGTTGTGGCTTTATGTTGTGTGATATGGCTCTATGTTGTGTGGTGTGGCACTATGTTGGGTGATGTAGCTCTGTGTTGTGTGATGTGGCTCTATGTTGTGTGATGTAGCTCTATATTGTGTGATGTGGCTCTATGTTTTGTGGTGTGGCTCTATGTTGTGTTATGTAGCTCTATGTTGGGTGAAGTGGCTCTATGTTGTGTTATGTAGCTTTATGTTGTGTGATGTGGCTCTATGTTGTGTGGTGTGGCTCTATGTTGGGTGATGTGGCTCTATGTTGGGTGATGTGGCTCTATGTTGTGTGGTGTGGCTCTATGTTGGGTGATGTGGCTCTATGTTGGGTGATGTGGCTCTATGTTGTGTGGCTCTATGTTGGGTGATGTGGCTCTATGTTGGGTGATGTGGCACTATGTTGTGTGATGTGGCTCTATGTTGTGTGATGCAGTTCTATGTTGTGTGATGCGGCTGGATGTTGTGTGGTGTAGCTCTATGTTGTGTGGTGTAGCTCTATGTTGTGTTATGTGGCTCTATGTTGTGTAATGCAGCTCTTATAAAATTGCTAAAAAAGTCTTAATGTTTCAGGACTGTTTTGGCAGCAAAAAAGGAACCAACAGGATATTAGGCAGGTGGTCATGTTATGTCCGATTGGTGTGCATCTGTAAAGATTTTCCACACGGCTGTTTGCTCTACCAGGTCATGATAAAGCTCAGTGATAAACAGTGCTTGATGTTCAAATCACGTGCGGTCAGAGCATCATTAATAGGCACTTTATGGAGCCATGCCCTAAAAGAAGCATAATACTAACAGCGATGTGTAAAGCTTGAAAGCCACATGGATACCGCTGACTCGTCATTATTCCTCTGAAAATGCACAGTCACCTCAGGGAGTTAAAGAGCGATTCAGAAGATTCGACTGCAGAGCCTTATGAGAAGGAATCTTGTCTGCTTATCTAATGTAAGATTTAGCATCTTTGCAACATGCGAATAAGAAGTTGGCAGTAAACAGAGCAGAGACAAACTGATGGATGCTAAGGATGGTTTTTATATTCTAGACTTGATTAAAGAGCCAAGAATACGACTATATAAGTAGAGCATTCTGGTGATCAGATCTTGGTGCTGGAGTGTGGCTCAGCAACAGTAGTGAATGTGTTGCAGAACAACTAAAGCAGAATCTTAGAATCCCCTGTCCAACAAATGATTGGCTTATCCTATAACATGAAAACCAGCACACTGGTTGCAATGGCAAATACAAAAGAAGGCCTTTTGAAATTAATGGATTCAGCTACAATATGTGTTCTTTACACTTTTAATTTAATACAGCATGATGCTATGGCCGATGTGGGTTTTATGACGACATTCTAACATTTCAACAATAATATGGTGAAAGAAGTGGTATCCAAAAATGTTGTGTTTTGTAACACCATCACTTTCAAACTAGTCCCCTTGCACAGCAATACAGCGCTCCTAATGTTCCTGCAACTTCTGGAATGTGTCCTGGAATCGCCTTCTGCGATTCGGTCTGGATCTCTGCATTTGGATTAAGGGCGTTTGCTATCGATTATTTTAGTAATCGAGTATTCTACCGATTATTCCTATAATCAATCGAGTAATCGGACAAGAAGTACTTTTATTTATTAAAGAGCAACATTCAATATACAAGAGAAAATAAAACGGGTTTTTTAAAAGTCATTTGTTTCCTTTTTAGAAATATTTACTTTTTTAATGCTGAAATTGCATTTAGTGCATTTAGTTGCCAGATTACATCAAAATGTAAACACAAATTCAGAGTATAAAAAAAAAAAAAAAAAAACGCAATTTTGACCTTGTTCCTCGCAATTCTGACTATTTCTCGTAAACATCCAACATTTCTGGTGCACCTACTCGTAACCATGTTGTGGGCTTAAGGTTTAAAGCTGTTGGTGTAGATGAGGCTCCTCTGTTTCATCTGTTCCGTCTCCTCCAGAGCTGATTGTTAGACAGAGGTCTCTCCATGGATCAGAGGCTCAGTTTAATATCATGTGATTCTATTGATTGTAGCTTATTGAATTTTTTTTTTGCTGCTACAGTTGGCAAAAAAAAAAGTCGGAATTATGCAAACTTTTAATTTATTGTGATGAAAATGGGGTTCCATATGAATTCTCCTCGCCTCTCGCTGTTTTCTCAGTTTCTCCGTTTTTTCATTCTGCAGCGTCTTCTGTGTTTTATATCCGGAGTGCTTTAGAGTTTAGCAGGTGGTGCGTCAGTAATAACGGTGTCTGGGAAACACAGTCCTCTGTGTGTAGTTAAATGGACTAAACGAATTCTTGTAATCTAATTACTCGATTTACTCGAGGAATTGTTACAGCCCTAGCTGGATATCCATCTTCGCGAAGAGGAGAAAGTACGCAGAAGCCAAATCTAGCGAGTACGGAATGTGAGGAAGTGATATCAAGTGGATTGTTTTCTGACGATCATAATTGGTGAACGTTTTCAGGTGTTGAGTTCGTTGATGGTCTTCCTGATCTCTCGTCATCGGTGATGTTCTGACACCCAAAACACCTCGAATGACTCGAAACGTATGCCACGTCAAACATCCCTGTGGAACATCTGCCCAGTTTCACGCAGAATTTCACGTTTACTCTTTGTTCTAACTTGTCCATGATGAAGTCATAAAAACTAGTTTGTTTCAAAACTCTCATACCACCTCATATAAATATTCAATTAAATATATTCAACTTCCCATGTATTGAATTAGAATCGGCTTAATTATCACCAGGACACCAAAGCAAGCAGCAGATCAACCTCAACTGTTGACTATACTATTGTATACAAATATGGCTGCTCCAGACCAAAGTTTCCAAAGCTCACGATTTTTGTCATGTTCACAGTCACCAGATTCAAATTACATTCACCTGTTGTCTCTCGCACACATTAAACAGACGCTCGCACATTCACACTCAGGTTTTTAACTTTCAAAAAAAAACATGGCAACCCCGCACAGATCCCGAGCTATACTAATATCGAGAGATATACCGGCTCCGCTTGGATACCACTTCATGAAGACTTGGAAGATAAACAACCTCTTCAATACTAAATTCTCAAAATAACATTCATAAACTTACTCCATCTCTATTTAAAAGATCTGGCATGGAGAAGTTGGTGTTGAATCTGTAATGATCTCATATGTTGAGCTAATGTATGAGTTGTTAATGAGCTCCTGGTTCCACAAATCTAACTGACTGTGTCAGACTGTGGAAAGGACATTACTCATTAACCACACACTTCAATGTTAATGATATTCACCTGTGTTTTTGATGTTTTAATGATTTGTAATCACACTCTTGGTGTCAAGAAGATATGGGTGATGGGTTCCTCCTATTGGAGTCTGGATCCTCTTGAGTTTTCTTCCTCATACAAGGGAGTGTTTTCTTGCCACAGTGGCCACAGGCTTGTTTATCGGGGATAAACACACATTTAAATATTAGTGCTATAGAATTAAAATCGAATTTAAATTTTCAGACTGTTGCCAAATCTGTGACTGCTGTTCTCTTTTTGTATGTTTTTTTATTTTATTCAAATTTTTATATATTTTGTCTTTGCCTGGTTTATCCAGGTTGCACTTGCCTGACCTAGACCTGTTTTTGTGATTCTGATCTTGCTTTTTTTTTTTTTATCTGTCCTATCCTATCTTGAATATTCTTCGCCTAACTGCATCTCCTTCAGCCTCCCATGATCTGAAAAACTGTTATCTCATAGTAATAGGGGTTCTGGTTCAATCCAGAGTTCAGGTTATCTGTGAGGGCTTCCAGTAGGTGGACTGGCTTCTCTAATTTAAATGAAAATGTACGAGCAGTGCAATGTAATGAACTCCAGCCTTATCTCGGGTGCATTCTTGAATTACACACATGCTACACACACACACACACATCCTATTGTTCTCATGATAGGCCCCAGATACTCAGATATCTGTGCAATTAGAATTTAGGTTTTTTTTTTTCAGTCTGATGGCTGCAGCCAAAATTCAGAGTTTGCTGTAATATTTGTTTGATGAAAAATCGTTCTGAATAAAAATGTAACATCTAAGCAAGTCATTATTGCATCAACTCAATAACATGTAGTGTTGCAAAGGGGTGGAGCATTTTCGGTAAATTTATGCTAATTAATTCAAAATTTGTGGAAATGCATATAAACTGTATCCAATACAATCATAAACATTTTGTTTGGTCATAAGCTGATGCATGCAAACTAATACAGTTTTTTTAAATTATTTATTATTCACATTATTTTGTTTACAGGATCCAAGAAATGATGTGCGTTCTGTTATGAAGGAATGCACAGTGAATGTAGGGGGCGTGGTCTCAGTGGCAGTGCAGTAAGTGTGTGCTGTGTGCATGTGATTGACAAATGTGCAGGTAGAAATTCAACTGAAATTGCATTAAATCTGGTTGTTTTAACTTGAGATTTTCCTGCAAGATTAACTACATTTAAGATCCCTCAATATTGTCTAATCTTAATGTTTTTGTATATTCCCATATATTCCCATTGATGTTTCCCAGTCTTGAAAATTCCTTGAATTGCAACCTATGCACTGTTTTATGCAACCAATGCATCCATTTTACACAATGCAATACCTCAGAGTGAATAAAATGTGGATTCAATGTATATATAAAATATATAATATATATATATCGTAATAATAAATAATAAATATATAATGTACAATATAGCTGTACGTATGTGTGACATATGAGCCGGAAATCATTATTTTATATTTGTTAATTTGTATTCAATGCTTGAATAACCATTTCTTTATCAATAGTTCAACATTAACGAATAATGCTTGTTTTTTTCAGCTTTAAATTCCCATATCGTTTCCCGGAAATCCCTCACATGCTCATTTGCTCATCTTTACTGATGAATTTTCCATGATAATCTATTGGCTGTCCTATATACAGAGACTTGACCACCAATTTCCACAAGTATCCAGTTTACAATTAGAAATCAGGATTAATGTGATGGACTTGCCTTGGGTATGGTTCTCGAATGAATGCTTACATACCACTAATGAGTGTGAAACAGCAAACTGCCCATAGAGTTGCGTAAGGACCAAACATGCGCATGGTATATTTATTAGCCAAGTGCAAGAAAGCACAGAAGTCGATGCCCCATGTGATTCGTGTTTATAGACCGCTTCAAAAAACAATAACGTGGTTTGTGTTTGTGCCTTTTCCCAAAGTGTTTCTGTCGGAGCCATTATGAAATGTAAAGCTGTCAAAACAAAATGACTAGCTCGTTTTTTTAGGGGTCTCCTGAGAAGCATACAAACAAACAACAACAAAAACATATACAGAAATTAACATTACATTTCTAGACCCTTAAAAAAGATCTGGTGGGAAACTACTTCTTTTTTTTTTCAATAGATTATACCAGAATTGACTTCCTCCAAAGGGTATCATTATCATCTTGTAATGGGTTTACATCCAAAGACATAGTAAATGTATTGAGTTGTCTCGATCCTTACAACTAAGAGAAAAGTAGTGAAATATTATCCTATATCCTTTAATGCAGATGGTGTTTGTATTGCAGTTGTTTTTTGCGCTATAATAGCCAACGCCACGGAGACGCTAGTTCAGTGGTTAATATGTTTGAACAAAAGGTTATTAGTTCAAATCCCAGCACCACCAAGCTGCCACAATTGTTTCCCCTCATACTGTATTAGATAGGATGTGGAGCTGGAGGCAGCAGAGCTGATGATGTTGAGGTTTTCGTTGGGAGCGACGACGATGGACAGGATTAGAAATGAGTTTATTAGAGGGACAGCGCATGTAGGACGTTTTGGAGACAAGGTGAGGGAGGTGAGATTGAGATGGTTTGGACATGTGCAGAGGAGGAACATGGGGTATATCAGTAGGAGAATGCTGAGGATAGAGCCACCAGGAAGGAGGAAAAGAGGAAGACCAAGGAGGAGGTTTATGGATGTGGTGAGGGTTGACATGCAGGTAGTTGGTGTGAAAGTGGCAGATGTAGAGGACAGGGAGGTATGGAGACAGATGATCCGCTGTGGCGCCCCCTAATGGGAGCAGCTGAAAGAAGAAGACGAGGACTGTATCAGAGTATATGGTGGGGTCGTAAGTTCTGTCATAGATTGGCGAGTGATTTTGATGAACAGGTAGTTCCCTTGATTTATTAGCCCACTAATCATATGAAAACTGTAGGCTTCTGGAGGCTTCTTTCTTTATTCCTTTCTGTGATGGGACATCATGGAGATGTTTTTCTCAGTTGCTGCAATTCAACTCAACGCTCTTTTTTTTTTTTACTTACTATCCAATGTTTTTATACATTCATAGGATATATATACTTTAATATATTACAAAAAACCCTCAGAATGAAATAACCCATATATGAACATGTATTCTTTACACATATATGTTACATATTTCTATATCTTTAAATTCTGAGCTTCATCAGCCTCTGTATTTTTTATTTATTTTTTTTTTTTTGATTATCAGCTATCAAATGACCAGATTATGGAAGAAGTTTGTATTAATATTGCTGTTATTTTTAGTAGGTATGAAAACTTTGAATGCCTCATTAGCGAACCGAGGGAACATCATGGCCCTAATTTCCATTTTGACATCCTATACTTAAATCAGCTTACAGACACATGAACTATGGTTCTTAGTTATAATTCGCTATTGCTATTCGAAACCTGTTTAAATAAAACCGGATATGTCCTGAAAACAGCGATGTCTCATCCCACACTCATGAATATTCATTTGAAATGGTATGTACGCTTTATATACTTTACCAATTTGTATCGCAATTATGATTGGATGGTACTTTAGATTGATGTTGGATTAAATATAATAAATGCATTTGGAGTTAAACAAAATTATAGTTGTGGCATGTTTACTTTTATGCAACATATTATTTGTAGGTGTTATTTATTTTCCTGTGTGGTAAACAATATATTTTTAAATGGCATGAGATGTTTTCCATATCTTTTGTTTTCATTCACTTACAATGCTGGCTTTAATTTTTTTTATTTTATTGCAAATTTGTTACAGCAAATTGTTTTAGATTTTTCATTTAAATGTCATCCAACTGGAGCAAAACAAATGTACACTTAAACAATCATATCATTTATTGGCCCTGTGTGACTGGCCCCTAGATTAAACAATTCACCAAATTGTATTCATTAATTGGTTGAAATAGTGTAGACACACCCAGGTCTAATTCTAAAATCTAACCAGGTCTAACCCAGGTGAGTCCTGTTGAATCTATACAATACTTACAATCAAAATTTTTACACAAATGGCATGTTATACCAGAATTTAAATACATTTTAAAGGAAAGTAAAAAGCAACCAATAGACAGTGGTTTTACAGTAATAAAGTAAATAAAATTTGTTACTGTACTTAAGTAGCTTTTTCATGTATCTGTACTACACTAAGGTATTAAAATTTCTGTATACAGTACTTTCACTTCAACTTTACTACATTTCAAAGTCAAATATCTTACTTTTTACTTAACAACATTTTGCAAAATCGGTCGTTTCTTTTTATTTGAGAGGATAAAAATGTAACTGGTCAAACTTAAGACCAACATACAGTTCAGCCTCAGTTTAACAGCAAGCAGAACATTTTGAGAGGAATGAATAATGAAGAACTAAGTTGATTAAGTAAAGAGTTTTGTGACAAAATGTATAATTGGAACATTATAGCCATAATAAAATAATAGTACTTTGAATACTTAAGTACATTTAAAGGAAAATACTGTACGTTTGTAGTTGAATGTTTAAAGGGAGCACTTTTACTTTTACTTGAGTAATATATTACAGAGTGTATCTTTACTTTAATTTAAATACATGGTTTGTGTACTTCGTCCACCTCTGCTAACAGGTATATCAGTCAAGAAAGACCACAGGAGGTTAGTAAAAACAATTATATCCACATTTGGAGAAAAAATATTTAACAGTATTGAATCTTCCCAGAAGTCTACCAAACTTCCCCCAAGAGCAAATTAAAAACTCATCCATGAAGTTCCACAAAAGCAGATGAACATATAGGGGACTGCAGAGCTACGTGGTAGGCCATTGTTTTAAGATTTCACCATTATGAAGTGACTGGACAAAAATGACATCCATGGAAGACTTGCATAAAGAAAACCACCGCTAACCAAGAGGATGAAAGTCTAATGATTAAAATCCAACACCTTGAGGCAATAGATAAACTTTTCGGAAGATACCCTTACAACTTGTACAACGCTAGCACAAGCACCATCATCATACCAGCAGTAACACATGGAGGTGGTAATGTGATCAATGCTTAACTGAGGCATGGGTGGGATTCTATGATTGGCAGCTCACTATGAAATCCACTCTCTACTATAACATCCTGATAAAGAATATCCAGTTATTAGTTATAAGCTAAAGTTTGGCTACGTTGCTCGGTTGTTTCTGTGACAATCTGACTAATGCTTATTGAGTCAAGAACATTAACCCCAATCTTAATGAATCAGTTTTATTCTTCATATGGGATTTTTTTCTATAGCAAGCACTAGGTTTAGATCTCAGCTTGTTAGAAGGCCAGGGATCACTGCGGCATACACACAGCGCCACCACGGACAAGTGTGCTCTGTTACACACCCGTACTATAAAAAGGACATTCGTTCACAAACAAGATGGGAAGTAAATGCTTTTTGTGACTTTCTTCCTAGATGTCAACAAAAATATTCTTTATAATGATTTTTAGCTCATGTTTTTGATTTCAAAATCGGAATTTAGCATTTACATATGGATACTGGATTTTTTCTTCTGTACAATATAACAGACGGCTTAACTGCACTTGCATTCAACTGTTTTTGTCTTACACATGACACTAAGTCAGGAGTTTTTAACTCCATAAGAAAATTGAATATGGGCTCAAAAAACCCATATTGAAAAGATTCTGTTGAAAGATCAGCATTTAATATGCTCATTAAAATAAAAGAAAGATGCCTATTTTACCATCAAAGTGTGATTCCACAAAATTACACATTGAACAGAGAGAAAAAAAAAAATCTATTCTGGCGAGAATATTTCACAAGTCATTACCACAGGTGACAGGCATCAATTTTTTACTTAGTGTAACTTCAAGCTTCACTGCACTGCCGTGAAAAGCATGAAAACATTTGCAAAATATGTCTGAAATTGATGCATGGGTGGACGCACCGGTTAAATGAACATATTCGAAATGAAGACCTGAATCTAATGTACTCATCAGGCATGCTTATTAATTAATGCAAAAAAAAAAGAGTAATTTCTCCTGTGACTTAAAGATCAATTAGTAGAAAGTCATTTCTGCTTAGTGTAATTTTACCAGGAAAACAACATTACTGAATACAAACACGACTTTTACAGAACCCAAGCAGGAGGAGACCTAGTGTGCACACACCTACACAATAAACAGTGGGGAAAAAAGAATAATACAGTTACCCCCAGTTACAGTTACTCTGGCCGATGTTCAGAATCACTATCGTTCCATGCTAGAATAGATTAACGATGTGCCCTTTCGCATCCAACCTTTCCCATATTTCGAATTCCCTTGGCATCGGGGAATCTTCATTAGAAAGAGAAACACTGACCTTCACATATCTTTATGAGAACGTATAACACGGGAGAGTAAACATTTGTTCAAATGACTTCTCCAACTATATTTGTCTCCCATCACTATCATTTGGTATCTTAAAATGCTTTTACTCTATCATTCGCACGAACGCGTGGTGAGTAAACGTAAATGTCACTGCTAGGAGTATGTTGGTGGCTCTGTGTTTGTGTGAAGTAAACACAATCTATCTTTGGTGAGTTAATCATACTGATTATCTCTTCATCGTGGCACCTGTAAGTGGGTGGGATGTATCAGGCAGCATGTGATCAGAAGCAGGTAAAATGGGCAAGCGTAAAGATTCGAGCAAGTTCGACAAATTGTGATGTCTAGACGACTGGGTCAGAGCGTCTCCGAAACTGCAGGTCTTATGGGGTGTTCTTGATCTGCAGTGGTCAGTATCTAAAGTGATCCAAGGAAGGAACAGTAGTCAACCACGACAGGGTCATGGGCAGCCAAGGCTCATTGAAGCTCGTGAAAATTGAAGGCTGGTTTGTGTGGTCCGATCCAACAGACAAGTTCCTGTAGGTCACATAGCTGAAGCAGTTAATGCCGTCAATGTTTGAAGAGTCAGGACTGTTTTGGAAGCAAAAGGGGACCAACACAAAAATAGGCAAGTGGTCAATGTTATGCCTGATTGGTGACCATTAAGTTATGCCTGGTCAAAGCTCATAACTTCTTCTTCTTTGGGCTTCTCCCATTAGGGGTCGCCACATTGGATCATCCGTCTCCCTACCCCCCAGTCCTCTACATCTGCCTCTTTTAACCCAACCTCCTGCATGTCTTGCCCCACCACATGTCCACTCCTCTTTGGCCTTCCTCTTTTCTTCCCTCCTGGTGGCTCCATCCTCACCATTCTCCAAGCAATATATTCCAAGTCCCTGCTCTGCACATCTCAATCTCGCCTCACTCACCTTGTCTCCATCCTGCCTGCACTGTCCCTCTAATAAACTCATATTTAATCATGTCCATCCTCGTTACTCCCAACGTCACCCCTCAGCTCTGCTACCTCCAGCTCCACCTCCTGTTTTTAAAGCAATGCCACTTTCTCTAAACTATAAAACATTGCAGGTCTCACCACAGTCCTATAAACTTTACCTTTCTCTCTTGCAGATACCCTACTATCACAAATTACTCCTGCCATTCTTCTCCACCCTGCTTGCACTCTTTTCTTCAATTCTCTAATACACTCTCCATTACTTTGCACTGTTGACCCCAGGTATCTAAACTCCTCCACCTTCACCACTTCCCTCTCATTCACACACATGTACTCTGTCTTACCCCTACTGACTTTCATTCCCCTTCTCTCCAGCACGTACCTCCACCTATCCAGGCTCTTCTCCACCTGCTCACAACTCTTACCACAAATTACAATATCATCCGCAAACACCATAGTCCAGGGAGACTCCTGTCTGACCACGTCAGTCAACCTGTCCATCACCACTGCAAACAGGAAAGGGCTCAGAGATGATCCTTGATGCAGTCCAACCTTCACCTTAAACCAGTCTGTCATTTCTACTGCACACTTCACTGCTGTCACACTGTCCTCATACATGTCCTGCCATACCCTCACTTTCTTACAATACCACAACTCCTCTCTCTTGGTACCCTGTCCTACACTTTTTAAATCCACAAACACACAATGCAACTACTCTTGGCCTTCTCTAAACTTCTCCATCAACATTCTCAAAGCAAATAAAGCATCTGTGGTGCTCTTTCTCAGAATGCAATCAAATTGTTGCTCACAGATGGTCACCTCTTCTCTCAGCCTGGCTTCCACTACTCTTTCTAATAACTTCAGGTGATCAAATTTATTCACCTGTAATAACTGCAGGTCTGCACATCTCCCTTATTCTTAAAGATCAGTACCAGCACACTCCATGCTCTTCATGCTTCTACTGGTATGTTATCGGGTCCTCCTGACTTTCCATTGTTCATCCTTTTAATCACTGCTCTCACTTCCTCCTTACTCTATTATATCCTATTCCTGCTTCACCATCTCCACACCATCCAACCTTCTCTCTCTTTCATTTTCGTCATTCATCAGCTGCTCAAAATACTCCCTCCATTTTCTCAACACACTCTTCTCACTATTCAACATATTTTCATCTCCATCCTTTATTGCTCTAACTTGCAGCACATCCTTCCCAGCTTGCACCCTGCTCAGCCTGACGAGGCGAGTCGCCACAATATAATATATATAAATATATATATATAAATATATATATATAT
>MU574732.1:475270-691848 GCA_024362625.1 Silurus asotus | reverse complement strand
AAAACATAAAAGGTTCAGATTATATATATATATATATATATATATATATATATATATACTGCAAAATATCTACAATATTTTACAAAATCATTTAGCATACATTTTTTATGTTAAACCACAGGTCCAGAGCAAAATGTCATCTATCTATCTATCTATCTATCTATCTATCTATCTATCTATCTATCTATCTATCTATCTATCTATCTATCTATCTATTTTTAAGAATGTAATACTGTATGTGGGACAGAAAATAATTGTAGAAAAATAGTTTGTATTTCAGTTATTTTACAGGAAAAAACCTTTAATATATCATAGCGAAAGCGCATCAATTTGATAATAAAAATCAACTATGGCGATTCGCTCCACAAACCAATACCTCAATCTATCTATCTATCTATCTATTTTTAAGAATGTAATACTGTATGTGGGACAGAAAATAATTGTAGAAAAATAGTTTGTATTTCAGTTATTTTACAGGAAAAAACCTTTAATATATCATAGCGAAAGCGCATCAATTTGATAATAAAAATCAACTATGGCGATTCGCTCCACAAACCAATACCTCAATCTCTCTCTCCTTTACCTTACAGCCCAAACAAAAATGATCTATCTGCAGTATATTTCAGATACAGTGGAGATTAATCATCGTAATACTCCTCTGAAAACTGTAGGATTTATTGATTTAATACTGTATATATACCTTCAAACTAATGTTTATTCGGCTGCCATTAATGAAGTGATTTCGGCTATTTTTCTGTGGAATTCCTTTCTTGGTTTTCTCCGAAAGATCATGTCATGGTTTGCAAATAGCTTAGAGAGCATGACTAGGCACTTGTTGCTTGAAGTTACGGATACAAAGAAACATACTAATAGTAACAGCATATGCATTAACACCATGGTCTGTCTATTAATAATATATGATGCTAAAATCACATTCTATTTTATTCTATGGTCACATTTTATTAAATTCTCATACAATGTCATTGACATTGTAAAAAAAAACATATACAATAAAACTAGTAGTAGCAGCCAGTGGTAGTGACCTAAAGGTATTTCCTGCATGCAGGAACTAAGGGCGCATCCAAACCTGTTTATTCCAAATCAGAGTTGTTCTTCACAGTAGAAACTAGTAGTCATTAGGCTCTTACTGTTTTTGAGTGCGAAGAGCATTTATCAAAGTTAGCTAGAAGAGTAAAACATGCATTTGGCTTGAGCGTTAATGCACAGTGAAAACTGTTATGATCATTAATAGAGAGCATAAAGGTGGCTGGCCTGAATGTGCAGATCTGCATTAGTAAATGTGTGTTTATTAACAGAGCACACAGGGGTTCCTGAATTGAAAGCACACGATGCTATACACGACCACACAGCGGTGAATAGAGCATGTCGAGAAGCTTCTACATTTTCAGGAATAAACCACTCCGGCGGGAAAGCAATTACTTCATATTATATCATTAATGCCTATAATTTTACATTCCGAATGCAAGTCTTGTGTGATACAAAAGCAGAAAAAGGCAACTCAATTTCCTTTTCTGTGGTCAAAACATTGAAAACAAAGCTACTAGATAACACAGCTCTTGGAATAGTGTGCCTGGTTGTTTGTCTGTTTCTTTGAGGCTCAGAATATAAACATGAGAATGGAAATAGTAAGGGATTATTTATTTATGGGAATGTCATGTAGATGGGCTTGGTGTTGAGAACTGGATCTGCAAGGCTGCTGCTGCTGCTGCCGTGGGAGTCTGGATGCTGCTTTGTTAAGCAGGTTCAAACAATGAGATGTTAAGAACCATGCTGCTGCTGCAAAACGTGAATTTAGGGGGAACTATAGAGGATGTAGGTGTGTTGTGCTGGAAGGTGGAGAGTAAATAACAGATAGAGTATTAGATAAAGTATTATTAATAGATACATTATTAGTATTAAAACATTAGTGCTAAATGGTGCATTAGTTTTAGATAAAATGTTGGTATTTGACTGATGAGTGAGCCAGTGGCGACTGTGTGCAAGGAAAAACTCCCCGAAATGGCATAATGAAGAAACTTTGAGAGGAACCAGACTCAAGAGGGAACCCATCTTCATCTGGGTTGCACCGAATGTCAGAAGCGAAAAGAAGTCCTGAGTCAATGTAGGAGACTGTTGACATTAACTACAGTCCAGTCCATCCTCAGAGCGCCCATTCTTACTCCAAAATTTAATGGAGCCATCCAAGGCGTTGATGAGAAACCGTCCCAAGCTGCACAGAGTGACCTCCAGTCGAAGAAAACACTATCCAGAGGCAGACCTGGACGAAGTGGGAAGATCTACGGAGGGGAGAGGGGCAGGAACAGTGAGTATTCGAATAAGAAGTATTAAAATTAATATTAGTATTAGCGTATAGTTCTAGAGGGAGTATTAGTATTAAATAGAGTATAAGTAATAGTCTTAGATAATTGATTAGTATTAAAATAATTATTAGGAGTATTAGATGGAGTATTAGTATTGCAGTACTAGTATAAGATGAAGCATTAGTTTTAAATTGAGTATTGGTACCAAATAGGGTATTAGTATTAGATGGAGGATTAATATTAGACGGAGCATTAGTATTAGATAAAGCATTGGTTAAAGATTAGTATTAGTATTATATAGAGAATTTGAAATAGATAGAGCATTGGTTTTAGGAAGTGTATTAGTATTAGATGAAATATTAATATTGGATAGAGAATTAGAATTAAATAGTATAGAATATTGGTATTAGATGCAGCATTAATATTAGATAGGGTATTAGTATGAGAAAGAGCATAGTATTAAATGAAATTAATATTAGATAGAGAATTAAAATTATACTAAACAAAATTATAGACACAACGCTTTTGTTTTTGACCCCATTTTTCATGAGCTGAACTCAACGATCCTCAATTATTGTTTACAAATCTGTCTAAATCTGTGTCAGTGAGCACTTCTCTTTGCCCAGATAATCCATCCACCTGACAGGTGTGGTACATAAAGATTAGACGGGGGGGAGGGGGGGTTGGTGTACAGTGAAAACCGGGATATATGCGTGAAGAGAACACCTCTCCAAAGTGCCAGACGCCATCGAATGTGAGCATTTGCGCACTCAAGTCGGTTACGACGACAAACCGCAGTCAGGTCGAGACCCCGATGAGGACGACGAGCATGCAGATGAGCTTCCCTGAGACGCTGACAGTTTGAGCAGAAATTCTTTGGTTATGCAAACCGATTGTTGCAGCAGCTGTTTGGGGGGCTGGTTTTAGACAATCTTGGCGGTGAAGATGCTGGATGTGTACTGAAAATACTAATACTAATAAAAGAAATACTAATACCCAGAATATCTATTATTAATTATTAACATTAGTGATTAGAATAATCACACCTGATAATCCAGGGGCTGATATTGAGGGACCCAATCAGCACAGAAAAAGAGTTTTATGGCTGAAATACTAAATTACCGTTCATTAAGGTGGTGTTATGAAGTAAAAAATAAATAAGATTGGAGAAATTGTAAATCATCCATCCTAATTAAACTGGATATTACAAATGATTGACACATACAAGTAGCTTTACTTAGTAATATAGTGCTGCTCTCTAAACAAATTCACTACTAATGTGATAATATTGTGACATGAATAACAATCCACAGTGATGCATGATGAGTTTATTCATAGCTGAATGCCACAGTTTGATCGTACACCAAATAGACAGAAGTATTGGAACACTGGGACTTTTTTAGGGTTCTTCCTTAAACTGTTAGCACAAAGTTGAAGGCACATAATTGTATAGAATGGTTTTGCATGTGGTTTTAGCATAATTCAGCTTAATGAAGATATTGCCACCATTGCTTTGAGTGGAAGATCTTGAGGGGTCTTCTACGGAGCTCTGGTCTTAACCGTACTAAATATATGGGATGAATTGGAACGCTGACTGCACCCCAGGCCTCAACGTCTCACCTACATCAGTACATCCTTAACACAGATCTCCAGAAAAACACACAGCAAAATCTAGTGAAGCATCTTCCCAAATGAGTGAAGGTTATTGTACAAGCAAACAGGGACTAAATGTGGGGAAGAGCATATGAATCTTATCATCAGGTGTCCACACATTTTGTCCATATAGTGTATCATTTCTACAGGCATATTGGGAAACATAGTCTCCTCATCCACATCACCACCAATGAAATGTTTTGCCTCAGTGATAAAAAAATTAAATAAAAATAAATAAATGGCAAAAACATGAGCTCTTCTTGTCGGATTTTCTTAATGGTTCTGTTAGTAAAAATACCAGACACTTAAACATGATGTTATAATATATTTTCATTTAAATTATTTATTGATTCATTAGATAATAATTTAACTCACCTGCTGTATGAACCCTGCTTTGTTTTTGTCTGCATGACAATAAATGTAATTGAAATACCACACAAAAATCCTATTCAAATATTTTCATTGCTGTTGATTAGACATGAGTTGTGTAGCGGTTATTCATGATTCAGTCATTATTCAAACCCGTTATGGTCAAAGCCATAATTCGACTATCAGCAATGCATATCTGTTTATCTTACGACAGCCTTAAACATTTTTCCCCCGGAGAGCCGACTCTCATGCGGAGAATAATTTACGACTAGCATATGCTATCGCTTGCAGTCAGTTCTCATACTTAGATTTTGCAGACAGCTCAGATACTTAGAACACATTCAAGGTCACTCATTTCCTGCTAAGTCCTAATTGGCATCGTGCTAAGTTTGATATTAAATCATCAGTGAAGATCATGACTAATTTGACAGAGGTTTTTTACGAACAAGTTGCACTCTGCAATTGTATTTTAACAGCACTAACTACCAGAGAGAGGTATGCATGCATACATACATGCATATTGTGTACAGTACTGTGTTTATATTTGGATTGGGAATGAATCAGTCGTCTCAATTCATGCAGTTTATACATATATATATATATTACTATGTATTTCTAACCATTTTCGAAAACCTGCCACATTCTTCTGGAGCTTTTGAGTGACATCTCTGACAGCCAGCGTTCATTGTCAGCATCCATTAGGGCACCTTCTGCATAGCGCTGTATAAACTAAAATAATAACCACTCCAGCTACCACCATGCATTTGTAGTTTATAGGAGATGCAAATCTTGTGGAAAGAAAAATACGTTCGGACATACGTACGTTTTTGCACACATACTTTGTGAATTTCATCATAAAATTTTAGTTTAAAGCATCATATGTCGTCATAGTTTATTACAGACTTGAGATATAATGGCAAGGAAACACTGTATAGGAGGTGAATCGCAGCATTAATGCAAGAATGCAGTATGTACGGAGCAGTGTGTGTGTTTGTATTGTATTATTGGTATATTTTTGCTCTGGTTCTGTCACTGAACAACCTGAATGTGTACATCTATCTATCTGTGTGTGTGTGTGTGTGAGTGGGAAGGAGCCCTTGGGTAAAAGCACTGTGAAATATTTATCAAGCCCAAGCTGTCTGTTTGGCATTCCATCGATAGCAGTATGGAGTTGATGGCGATAGGGTGCTGTGCTTAAGAGAGAAGTCCGTATTAGTGATGGCATGTTGGCATTACATTGAATGCAATTGACCTCTGTTTATACAGCAGGAAGTGGGTTGAGTTCATATCTGTGTTATGGATAATCGACTGTTTTTTTTTTTTTTTTTTTTTTGTTTTTTTTTTTTTTTTTTTTTTGTTGTATGTATTTTTACCGCACAGGGAAAGTACAGAAAGTACAGCGATGATACAGTGCCCTTGGTGCACAGAGGGTTAAGATGGCAGCTCCCAAGAATATGGCAGCTTGGCAGTGCCAGGGCTTGAACCCTAAACCTTCGGATCAATAATCCAGACATGACCTACCCACCGATCTTCCACCCCCATCTTATAAAGAAAATATAAATTGCAAGTGATAAATGTGGAGGAGGAGGATGATGATGTGTAAGGATCAAACAACAGTGCCCCCTATATGATGGAGACAAAAACAATAGCAACCAAAAAAACAAACAAACAAATAGAAGAAGACAAAGAAGATATATGTTTGGTCTGAGTTCAGTCTCTATTTGTAGCCATTTATTTATTTCTGGTCTTGATTTCATTTGATTTGATTTTTTTTTTTTTTTAAATGTAGATATTTTCTGGCCTTCGATCCACACTGAGTTCGATCCACGTCTCACGTTTTGCTCACGTGCACTACAGGGACGCAAGCGTATTTCAGTATACATTTCAGTGTGGATGAGCAAACGATAATGTGGACAAACAGCATTTTCAAATTTGTTCTTGCTCAGGGGTCCCAAGAGTGCCAGTTTTGGGATACAGGAGTTAGAACCCTGATCTTCAGATCCATTAAATGGCGAGCAGAAAAAACTTTGAGAGGACAAGCCGAATCTAGGTGGCACCGAATGTCCATTCGTTATAGTTCCACATAACAAGTTGTGCTACTGGAGATCCAGGGGCCATGACCCTGACCAAGAAAAAGTCCTATAATAAATGAAAGAAAGAAATTATTTTTATTACAATCGATACTCTCTAGATTGTGTTTAATCCCATTCAACGGGTGATGTTATGCATGTGATTAGTTTATATTTGTAATAAAACTTATCCATTATTATTTTATTCTCCAGATCATTTTATTAACCTTCAGATGAATTATTCTGTTCTGAAAATTCTGCCTGCTCTATTTGCTTTAGCAAACGATGATCACTGTTACTGTTCTTGTTAGATTCCTTTTTTTTTTTAAGAATATTTATATGAAATAGTTCGGGCTAGTTGTTGATTTTGGGATTCATGATGAGAGCGAAGGAAAGAAGAAGGGAGGCATCATAGCAAGGACACCCTCTACCCTTCCTCCTTTACCTCTGGGACTGCGATATTAAACATGAATTATAGTGGATGATTATCCCCATCACCTTGCCTTAAGCAACGATGTCCCAATTTCACTGCGCCATCAGAAACCTGCTGTGTCAGAGATTAGCGTGATTTCAGGTTACTGTCAAGCACAGGAGGTGTTCAGGTGTCAGATTTATGGTGTATTCCAGGAAACTGAACACATCTCAAATGTTACGGGAAAACACTTTCTTTCGGCTTCTCTCGTTAGGGGGCGCCACAGCGGATCATCAACGTGTTTGATTTGGCACGTTTTTACGCTGGATGCCCTTCCGAATGCAACCCTCTCCATTTATCCGGGCTTGGGACACTAAGAGTAGCTGGGGTTGGTTCCCTAACCGGGGATCAAACTCGGCCTGCAGCGGTGAGAGCGCCACATCCTAACCACTAGACCACCAGGGGACCTCATGTTGAAGGAAAATACTAAAAACGATAAATTGTTTGCTCATGTTAAAGGTCGGAAAAGATTTAATTATAGGGCACGTGTGTTTTACAGGAGAACTTTTGGACACCCAATTTTTAGCTTAATGTAGATAAATGGACATTGTCTCTTTTTAATACCAATTAAAGAGGTTATTATGAGTAAGCCAGTGGTGACTGTGGCAAGGAAAAACTCCCTGAAAAGGCATAAGGAAGAAACTTTAAGAGGAACCAGACTCCAAAGTGAACCCAATCCTCATCTGGGTCTTCCAGCATTGCTGAGGTGTTCAGTATATAGGTGCTTACATGCAAACCCTTTCATGCAACCTGTGGTCCAGAGCCTGGTAATAGACTGGTAATATTAATTACAGTCCACTTCTATTCTCAAAGTTCTTGAGTTGCTCAATAATTTCAAGTTCTTAAAAAGAACACCATCCAGAGGAGGAGTATCGGAATGAATCAGGCAGATACGAAGAGAAGAAAAGGACACCGGTTTTCGGTACCTCAGGACCATGTTTAAATCGACTGGAGAAAGTGAGGGAGAGAAGAAGGGTGACGGGGAGATTGAAAAATGTTTACACATTTTTATTGTTTCATGAATGTTTAAGGACACTGTATAGTGTAAACAGACTATAGTGTATATAATTGTGTTTTATTCGCTGTTTAGCCCACATTCTTATGCTCTGAACATAAGAACAAAAAATACAAATACACACATACAAGCAAGGACAATCATGTTAACGATTGTGTTATTTCTCCTTCAGAATATTACAGAAGGATTTTTACAAATCATTTTATATTGCTCAAATTTTGTTCATTTTGGCAGAGATCAGATTGTAAATGTGTGAAAGCAAAAACTGTTTAACTGCATCATCAATGCATTAATTGTCAGGGGTTTTATCTTTTTAGTGGACTTACCAAAACCCCCTAATGTGCAAAATTCTATTTTATTTTCTAAACTGATCCACCAATAAAAAAAAAAACATAAAAAGAAAAAAGACAATGCATCAAACCATAATTTTGGTGTTGAGGTTTTTGGCTTACAGTCTATAGAGATTTAGCAATACATTAAGCAAAGAAGGTCTACA
Organism: Silurus asotus; assembly: GCA_024362625.1. Taxonomy (NCBI): domain Eukaryota; kingdom Metazoa; phylum Chordata; class Actinopteri; order Siluriformes; family Siluridae; genus Silurus; species Silurus asotus. The sequence continues at coordinate 683,453 of MU574732.1, read as the reverse complement.
GGAAAAAAACTATTTCTTCATAAATGAATAGTGTTTTTTCTCTACTTAGCTCTTAGCTCCTATTTCACCTTGATTTAATGCTTCGTGTTTAAGTGCCATCATTAAATTTTAATTATATTTTTGTGTTTTTTTGGAGGAGGATTAGTTTGTCCTCATGATTAAAGCACTGTGGAATCCGTGTCAGACTCAGGAACAGGACCAGGATCAGACCCAGACTCAGGTAAAAAGTCAGGATCAGTAACAGACTCAGGCTCAGGATCAGGCTCAGGGTCAGGAACAGACTCGGGTAAAGGGTCAGGATCAGTAACAGGTTTAGGATCAGGGTCAGGAACAGACTCGGGTCAAGGATCAGGGTCAGTAACAGACTCAGGCTCAGGGTCAGGAACAGACTCGGGTAAAGGATCAGGGTCAGTAACAGATTTAGGCTCAGGATCAGGCTCAGGGTCAGGAACAGACTCAGGTAAAGGGTCAGGATCAGTAACAGACTCAGGTTCAGGCTCAGGGTCAGAAACAGACTCAGGTAAAGGGTCTGGATCAGTAAAAGATTTAGAATCAGGAACAGGTTTAGAATCAGGAACAGGATACCGATCAGGAACAGTTTTAGGAATAGGAATAGGAACAGTATCAGGCAGGTTAGAAAGAGTACACTCAGGGACTTAGGAAAGCTGATGAGATTATTTGATATTTGATGTGTCTTGTTGTCCTTAAATACCGGGTGACGCGGAAAAAAACAGCAAGATGTCTGGTGAACTGGTAACGCGTGCTCCACGTCCGGCAGATTGGTTTACTTCCACTTCCTAACAACAACAACAACAACAACAACAACAACAACTATCTATTTGATCCCATGTTTTCTAAGTGGAACTATTTGCAGTAATCTCATGTATCTTTAGGGTTAGACGACTTGAGCTAACGAAAACACCGGTGGGGTGTGTGTGTGTGTGTGTGTGTGTGTGTGTGTGTGTGTGTGTGTGTGTGTGTGTGTGTGTGTGTGTGTGCGTGTGCGTGTGTGTGTGTGAAGGGGGGGTAGAGGCGATAAGCGAAGGCGGAGGAAAAACTCGTTTTTTACTATCACTCCTGTACACTACGTATCCCTAAACTTTTAATGTTTTACTTTTTCTTCTTTGCTTATCTTAATTTGTCACAATCTTCGCTTTCTGGCTTCGCTTCGGCATCTAGCAGCGGCGTCTCAAGCTCATATCTCAATTTTTTGCTCGCGTAACAAAGCAAAAAAATCGACCGGGTGACCGATCGTACCTCGGAAAACTCGTACATTAATGCACTCGTAGGTCAAAGTACCACTGTATTGTGAAAGTTGATGAGAACACAAAACAGAAATAAAGCATCAAAATGGATGAGAAACTCTAATCAGCTACAGGAAAGAACGTATGATTTGATGACTTCTATCTGACCAAAATGAAGATTCCATCAAAATGCATTTGTTTGTTTACCATATTTAAAAACTTTCTTAAAGTATGTGATTGTATGTTGTAGTGGCAATGTAGTGGGTCATTACTCGACAGACAGACAAACAGACGGACAGACAGACAGACAGACAGACAGATAGATAGATAGATAGATAGATAGATAGATAGATAGATAGATAGATAGATAGATAGATAGATAGATATGCAAGGAGAATATATAAACATATATATAAACATATATGAGAATTTCTATTATGCAGGATGTGTATAAGGTACAATATTAGTAGGGCATGTGGGACTTAAGAATTAGGGATATTTACAATGTATATACAAATGTGCAAAAGTTATACACAGTCTATATACAGATATATGTGAGGAGAATCTGGGGTATACATTGAATTATATACAGAATAAATCAATGAAATCATTTAAAAAAAATAATACTATTATATACAGTATAATTGTTCAGAATGATATAGAATATGCAGAGCGGAGCAGAACTGCATGATGTGAACTGGCAATAAAATCAGTAAAGGATCAGTGAGATATCAGTGTCCTGTATCTCCTTCTGGAAGAAGGTTGAACAGTGTATAACTGGGATGTGGTGAGTCCTTGATGATGATGTGAGCTCTGCACAGATATCTGCTGAATGAATGAATGAGCCAGTCAATAATCAGCTCCAAAAAAAAGTGTGACATTTTGGAGTATGTGGATCAGGTTTATTAAACAGTTCATGTATTAAGTAATGATGCACATAAAATTAAACCAAACCTCAAACATTAATTATACACTGAATATGTAAAGTCATTTCCACTACAAAGTATTGCATTCCAGCATTGTATTCCAGAAAGCTCTCCAGAATGGACTTCTGAGAGGTATCAGTCCAAACAACAGTCGCCTATGAGAGTAAAAGTCACTATATCGAATATGATCAATGCCCTAAAGTGCGCAATATCGGCAATCTAACATCCTAACCTGGACGCAAAATTGAATTTCATTGGTGGCCTTTGGTTTTAACAAATCACAAATGATATGCTACAAACTATAGAAACATATTCAGATATCGAATCTTCTGGATTGGTTTTGCAATGGGTGTTTGAAGATTTTGTGCACACCATCACAGAAGAGGACATGTGTCAGTCTCCGTTACTCTCTTTTTACTTTTGAAAAGCACATAGTGATCCAGATGAACTTCTCAGACTGACACCAGAATGTTCGATGAAGCAAGTGATGGATTACTGTATGTGCTGAAGGTTGATCAGTTCTGTTATATCAGAATTAGAATAATTTATTGATCCCAAGGAGAAATTGTTAGGTTGCAGTTGCTCACAGTTGCAGTTGCTCATATTGTCCAAGATATTAAAATTATATAAGTGTGTGAGGCAAAACTATAACTATAATAATATTGTGGATCAGCTGTTTAACACTCAGAGGCAGGTTTAAATACAGGTTTATCAAGAGTCCCACAATGCCAAATAACTGATCATTATTTCATTATTTGTTTAAAATTTTTATAACAAATATGAAATAAATATAGCGTACTTTTATTTCCAATCCATGCTGATTTTTTGTCATTTTCGTCTTTCAATGAACATTGACCCTACACAGACCTATCACTATTAATAGTTACAGGCGGAAGGAAATAAAAATTCAATTAATTTATATTAGTAGAACGCTTTCAACAATGGACATTGTCATAAATCAGGTACATTATAAATTGTATTGTAAATTGTAAGTTTATACCTTATGAGCGAGCCAGTGGTGACTGTGGCAAGGAAAAGGCTCCTGAAATAGCACGAGGAAGCAATTTTGTGAGCAATCATATTTAAAAAGGAACATTTTTCGAGGTTTTGAGGATCATCCTCAACACCGAAAGTACATTCATTACAATTCCAATATTTTTAAGTTGTACTGTTCAGACGCTTAAATGCTGAACTGTCATGCAACCTGTGGTCCTGAGCCACTGAAATTAACTACAGTCCAAATTCATTTTCAAGTTGCTCAGTAACTTCATTGGACTGGATTTGTTAAAAAAAATCAATCAATCAGTTTATTACCTCTAACCTTATACAGTGCATATGTACCATTCACACCGTGAAGCTTCTGCAGTGCTTCTCTGCAAACACAAGGATACAGTAAAATAAATTAAATACAGTAGATTGTTTTATCCACATTGACAGTTCTATTTTTATAGCAGTGTACAATAGGAATAGCATTGAAGTAATACTAAAAAAAGTCCGAGCGGACTGAATGTGTGACAATCGAAGCAAAAGCATTGCTATTGTTCTTTTGTAAATGTATATAAGAATCATATGCTTCTTACAAGCTGTAATTATAAATTACTGCTGTGTAGACCTCATTATTTGGACTCAACCAATCAGCTAATTATTAAGACCTTCATGAGTTGGATCAGGTGTATCTCCAGCAGGGAAAACTCTGCAGGGACTTGGGTTACAAACCCCACAAACAAGGACATGACCTAGCAGCACTAGCATCACTTAGCATAAATTATTTGACTTAGAGAATTAGAATACGAAAATAATTTTAAATTAGAAAAATCAAGCGGTGGTAGTGGCAAGTGTCTTATTTGTGTCTTATTCATACAGATCACAATACCAGTAGAATAGTTTTTTACTGAAAATAAACAAAAAAGGCAAATGCGATTTACAGCCTCAATTACAAAAAAATCAGGACGTGGTGTAAAATGTAAATAAAACCAGAATGCAATGATTTGCAAATCAAACCCATATTGTATTTTCCAGTGGCGGGCAGTCAGGGCCTGCAAATCCTTCTTTGTAAACTAAACACTATCAGAAGCACTGACCTACATTTACAACATCAATTCTAATATTTGTTTCATGAAATTTTATTAATTTCTTCCCAACAGTTTCTTTTCTTCATTTTGTAGCGTTTCTCTCGGCTGCACTGCTTTTAGTACGTGTATGTGGATGTAAACATTTCTGTCCAATCAGATTTCAACCTTTATGTGCTGCAACGTCAGTCTCATCTGCTCAGAGCCTTCAAAGTCAGTACTGCTGGCTCTTTTACTATAGTCTCCTTAATAAATACCTCTGTTTCTTTAACCAATCAGATTTCTTATTTGCCAAGTTCGACACATGTGTAGCGCTCTGCACACATTAATTACGGTGGCCAGAAGTGCAAAACAGATCAACAAATCTGAAAACAATTGAACAAATTAGAAAGTGTCTCGTCCAATGATCAGTAAGTTTCCATTCAAAAACTATACCTACCTTTTCTGCTTTGCCTGAATTGTCGTTGTGTTTTCGGATTTGTTAATTGTTATTTTGTATTTTGTTTTCAGGTTTGTTCGTGTTTTCTAATTTGTTTTCTGATTTGTTAATGTGTTTTGCACTTCTCGGCCACCGTAATTAATACATCTGAGTTAGACTTTTTTACGCCTACTGAGGAAGAGAAATCGATTTGGTCTCAGACATACTTAAAAATCCATTTTGAAGAAAAGCTACACATCGTAAGGACGTCGGCCAACCACAAAGCTAGCTAGCGTGTCTCAGCCTGGGAAAGGGTTTGTTCACCACTTCCAGACCAGTGAATATGAGCGGTACCACTGGATTACAGCCTCTGAGGAGCGCTGCACATTATGAGTCTTTGGTAAATAGGTTGGATTTTATTGAATTTTTCATGTTTTTGTCATGTTATTAGATAAATATTGATTCTGAACTGCACAGTGGTAATCATGGCACATTTTTCAGACCTGTTGCAGCAATCAAACTTGACAATATCCTTAAAATAATGCAGTAAAAAAAATATGGTTTTGTGTTTTGTTGTGAATTAAATATGAATTTAAGAGACATGAGATTTTTTTAAACAGGTGTGTGTAGCATTACCATCCAATCTGCACATCCGTGGATTTATATTATGTTTTTATACACAACGTTCACTGTGCAAAACACTACTGCCAGATGATCACTTTTTTCTTGTAATTTCCGTTGACGTTATTATGAAATCTTTCGAATTGCACCCTGCTGTCGCCAAGCAACGATACAACGGAGAGAAAGAGAAAAAAAAATAGCACTGCTGGAATGCCATTAAATTGTTTTGAAGTTCACAACTTCACGAATTTTCATCGGCTCTATGCACGTGTGATAATGAATTGGCGACAAGAACAATCAAAATGATCGTCATTGGCATTTCAATCTTGATAAAAAAATGAAGCCAGTGTAGGTCCTTTTTGTTAGAACATAATGAAAACCGCTGTAAATTCCTTTTGGAAAGACAAAATGAACACAGACAAAGAGATAAGATAACGGAGGCCATCAATGGACATAAATTGCATCCGTCGCTAATTTTTGGAAAAAACCTAAATGTGATCATCAATTCAGAAACATGATTCCTTAGAGCTATCCTATAGTAGTGTGTCCAACAGTGTAAGGAAATCATTTATGGCAATTAATTAATGATATCGTTTATCCATCCATGATTTTACAGACATCCACACTTAGTAATCAATGAAAATTAAAGACAAATAAATATATTATGTATGTGTCATATATTCATCTTTTTCTGGTATTCTTCAACTAGGAAAGCAAGTACGTAGCAAAAAAATGCTTTTTTTTATGTACGGTGTATAACAAAGGTGAGGACACACCTTTCGTTTCAGCAACTATTTTGGTAACGTAATTTCCGGGCTATAAAGCGCACCCATATATAAGCCGCACCAACTGAATTTGACAAATATTTTTATTATGAACATAAATAAGCCGCAGGTGTCTACACTGGAACTAATGAACTTTACACAGGCTTTAACGTAAGACAGTGTCTGTTACACGTTGTAACAGGTGAAATATTTTGTGGCTTCTTTTAAGAGCAGAGCAGTATTTTAGGAATAGGCTGCCGCCGCATTCTTCCGCTATCACTGCATGTGTGCAAGGCCAAGGAATATGTCCTTATTATTTTCTGATGCTCATTTCTAAGTTTCTTTGACTAACCCGTAACGCTGTTGCCAAAAAAAATAAAAAAGCATCAGCTTTGGAAACCTGTCTGTGTTTATATGATTTCTGTTGCAACTGGAGCTAGCACGCTGTCCCATGACCTAGACATGTCCTTATTATTTTCTGATGCTCATTTCTAAGTTTCTTTGACTAACCCGTAACGCTGTTGCCAAAAAAAATAAAAAAGCATCAGCTTTGGAAACCTGTCTGTGTTTATATGATTTCTGTTGCAACTGGAGCTAGCACGCTATCCCATGACCTAGACTCAACGCGCTACAACGGCTTGTATCTAAACAGTAGCCTACCAAGAAAGTCATTGTTCACTGTCTTCCTAATTCCGTGGAAGTTTTTTCTCCCAATGCCCTGCAGCTCAGAACACAGGTGAGGTTAGTTTTTCGTTTCCGTTCGGAAATTTAATTGGTCTAACGTTATGTTCGTTTTTTGGGTTGAAAAAATCCATAAATTAGCCGTTTCATTGTTAAAGCCGTGGGGTACGAAATGTGGGAAAAAAGTTGCGGCTTATAGTCCAAAAACTACGGTATTTCTTCTACAGGGACAATACTAAAGAAATGAAACTTGAATATATTTTAGAATAGTAAATGTGTAGCTTGTGTAGCAGTACAGATTTATTGTCAGCCATTATTACATACAGCCATTATTATCCAGATTGCTGGCATCAAAAGTGAGTACACCCTCAGTGATAAGAGCTGTATCAAAGCCACAGGTCCTATTCATCATGTATATATTTTTGTCTGCATGACAGGACCATACAATTTTGTGTATCTTGTTTTTGAGCAGTTAGAATTTTGTACTTTAAATTGAATCAAATGGATGTTCAACATGGCACCTCATGGTAAAGACTCTCTGAGGATTTAAGAATTGTTGCTCTCCACAAAAATGGCCGAGGCTATAAAAAGACCGGTAACACCCTGAAACTGAGGGCTGCATGAGGGCTATTTGTACTGGGAAGCTGCTATTCATTGAAGAAAACATGAATTCCAACATGTTTTATGACATTCTGAAGCAGAACATTATGTCCTTCCTTCAGAAACTGGGGCGAATGGCAGTTTTTCAACATCATACAACCCGGAAACACAGACAAGATGACAACTGCCTTGCTGAGGAAGCTGAAGGTGAAATAGTGGCCAAGTATGTCCCCAGACCGGAACCCTATTGAGCACCAGTAGGGCATCCACAAGCAGAAGGTGGAGAAGCTCCATGTGTCTAACATCCATCAGCTCCGTGATGTCATTATGGAGGAGTGGAAGAGGATCCCAGGAAAAACCTGTGCAGCTCTGGTGAATTCCATACCCAGAAGGATTAAGGCAGTGATACATAACAATGATGTTCACACTAAATATTCAAACAGTTTTGACATGTTCACTTAGGGTGTAATTACTTTTGTTGGCAGCTATTTAGTAATGGCTGTATGTTGAGTTCTTTTCAGAGGACATTAAATCTGTACTGATATACAAGATGCACATTGACTACTCTAAAATATATATCCACGTTTTATTTCTATAGTTTTGTCCCATGAGAAGATACACTACAATGGTTGCTGAGATGAGAGGGCTGCACACAAGTTTGTGAGACACTGTATATATGATGCAATGTATTGCTATATAGTTGCATTTTTGTATATCCAATACAATGGTAAAGGAGACTGTTCAGTTCAATACAATTTTATTTGTGGAACACTTTTAACAATGGACATTGTCTCAAAGCAGCTTTACACAGATAATTGTAAGCCTATCAGTAATGAGCAAGCCAATGACGACTGTGGTGAGGAACACCTCCCGCAATGACATGAGGAAGGCACCTTAGTGGAACTAGACTCAAAAAAAGGGAACCCATCCTCATTTCAGTGGCACCAAATGTCCATTGATTACATTTCCATCATTAATATGTGCATTGACAGATGCTTAAATGCACCCTTAGGTCCTGAGCCATTGTAGTGGACTGTTAATATAAATTACGGTTTAAATCCATCCTCAAAAGTTTCAGTAATTTCATGGATCTTTAGGCTGTTGATATAAAACCATCTCCAGCTGCACAGATTGGTCACTAATTGTGATTTTAAATTCATTTTAATCAACATTATTACTTTTATCTGTGAAGTTAATATAATTTCAGGCAAAATTCGGTTGATCTGAAATGAACAAAATTCATCTTGGCCGCTGAACAATTAAGCATAAAATAAAATGAAAGGGAACTTTTATAGGATTGTGGTGAGACCTGAGATGTTGTATGGATTAGAGACAGTGGCATTGAGTAAAAGACAGAAGGTGGAGCTGTAGGTAGCAGAGCTGAAGATGTAGAGGTTTTTGTTGGGAGTGACGACGATGGACAGGATTAGAAATGAGTTTATTAGAGGGACAGCGCATGTAGGACGTTTTGGGGACAAGGTGAGGGAGGTGAGATTGAGATGGTTTGGACATGTGCAGAGGAGGGACATGTGGTATACCGGTAAGGAGGAAAGGAGGAAGACCAAGGAGGAGGTTTGTGAATGTGGTGAAGTAAGACATGCAGGTAGTTGGGTTGAAAGAGGCAGATGCCGAAAAAAGCCGAAAGAAGTTCATCTTGGCTGCTATTTAAGGGAGAACTGTTTAATTTTTTATTTGTGAAATGAAGACATAAAAAACCTGTTTATTTAAGTGCTTATTCTGAAATCAAATCATTCTGAAGAAATCGTTTCCTTCATCATTTCAAGAAAAATACATTTGACATTTTTACAAAAAATACATCTGTGTTTTTATTTTTTATTTTTTTTACAGCAGTCTGTTTCAATTTTAGCATTAGACTAAACAACATACAAACACAGTTGCATCTTTGATAGCCTAACCAACTATTCCATGTTCCATTTCCACCCCTAAATACATTTAGCTAGAACTGACACAAACATTTACAGATGCAGGGAAAGTACATACTGTACAGTAATGACCGAATGTTCATTGGAAAATATCTTCCTTAAAGGTGATAGATTTGTTGACTAATATAAAGTGTTGTCTGAGGCTTGAATTGTAAACTTTTCCAATTTAGTGTTTAATTTATGGTGGGGGGTTCCTCATTTTAGCTCTAAAATGACATACACACTGCACTTGTGAATAATCTGGATCAAACTATGACTGATATATTAGCTTGCCGGCAATCCGTCTTTTATCTTGATTGAGTGTTTCATTGTAAAGTTTAATTGTTTTTTATCATAATGTACTTTTGTAGTTACAGTGCTTCACATTTTCCACATTTTGATGTCACAGTTCTTTTCCAAAATAGATACAATTCATTATGTTCCTTATAATTCTACAAACACCTTACTTAGACCTGTGTGTGCCTTTCCAAATCATATCAAATCAACTGAATTTACCATCAGAAGGACTCAAATCAACTTGTCGAAACATCTCAAGAATGAATGCTTTCCAGATACACTGTAAATACATCACTATATGTATGCAGTATTTATATGAAAAGACACCCAAAAATATATGTTTCAAAATAAATGTGTTAGAATGAAAATTTTAAAAATGAAAATGACCAATTTCACAGCAGAATTATGGTTAAACATTGTAGGGTTTTTTTACTGTATAAATACATTTCTGCTTTTCAGTTTTTGACAGTAATTTACTACTAAATAAATAACTAATAAACCACTATTAATAAAGAACTGTAAACAGCCATTGCTGCATGTTTTAACAGTAGCTGCCTGACAATAGTGTTGCCAGTATACAACTGAACAAAGCCTGATAAGGTCTTGATTTAATTAACTGTTAGTGATTAAATAAATACATTGCATTTCCTGTATTTATTGAATGGTATTAGATTTTAGTGCAGTAATGATGGGGCCCAAAGGACCATCACATTTGGAGGCACTACAAGGGCTTTAAATAATCAGTAAAGCACAGTTGCCTTATTACCAGACAACGAATCAAAGAAAAACTTTAAATTATACAGTTGGATATATTTTATTTAGTTTAGTCCATTTTTATTGTTTTCAAAAATGCATGTAGATGGAAATTAAAAGCAAAAAGTGAAGTCTGGGGGGAAAAGCAGTAAAGACATGGACTACTGCAGCGACTGAAGAAGTACAGAAATACATCAGTGCATCAGACTGCTGAACATCCACAGTATGGAGGAGTAAATGGCCAAAGTCACATCTTACATCAGCTTCTGTCAAACTGTATCACCACTAAAACCATCACCTGCTTTTCCAGCAGCAAGTCTTCATTTAATGGAGAGCTGAGACATGTGCACGAAAAAGAAAACAAGACAAGGAGGATTTAAAAAGAAAAAAAGTGGCCAAATAGCAATTCTCTGATAAGCTGAATAACTTTATGCTTCATAACGTTTCTCTACAGTTTAGAAAAAAAAGCCTCCCATCCACCACGTGCACTAATGAAGCCCTTCTTAAGGTGCCAAATCACCAGAGGTGGACAAAGTACTTGAGTTAAATTAGAGATACACTGGGTAAAATATCACTCTAGTCAACATGTTTTATTTAAAATTTCACTTGCGTAAAAGTGGAAAGTATTTACAATTAAAAAAGTATTAAAGAATTTAAAGTACTATGATTTATTATGGGTATAATGTTCCAATGATCATTTTTGTCAAATGATTCTTGCTTAATCAACTCAGTTTATATGAAAAGACTTTGATATTACACCAAACTATTATTAGAATGGTATTGAGTCAAACATTGATATCTATTAAAATGATCATGAGTCCAAAACCTTCTTTTCAACTATAAAATAATGCCACGGGTGTTGTGGCAAGTTCAGGTCAGGAGTTTCTTCCATCATTTATTATGGTAGAAATGTTATACTTGCTTTTGAACTGATGCTGAACTCTATGTCGGTGATAAGGAGATACCAAGCGGCAATCAAAACAAGTTTAAAACGTTCTTATCCGCTCATAAATAAAAGGAACGTCCAATTTCGCAAAATGTAGTTAAATTAAAAAAATATTTCACTTTGAAATGTAGCAAAGAAAAATTCACCCTGGATGTAAATACTTCAGTAAAGTGCAAATGCAAAAAAAAACAATCTAAAAGTACAGTAACGAATTACTTTTACTTCAATGCTGTCCATCACTGCAAATCATACGCAGGTGGTCCTCTATTCCACTTTTGTCACTGCCCCATTTATCATCAAATCAACAGAATTTTAAAAAAATATTTCAAAAAGCTGAATTTTACAAAAATATGTTGATTGCCGCCCCTAAAACTCTCAAACACGGTGCTGATCAGCTGTTACTTACATTCACAGACATATTTAAATAGTCATTGGAGCTGAATAATGTTTTGGCATGATTCAAAAGCATATTTGACTTGAATGACTACCAAATAATAGCCCTCACCACTGTTGGTATGTAAACTTTTGCAAAACTTGGGCATTTCTCAAATCCAGTATTCAGGATTTACTGGATCCAATGAAATTTGCTGACAGTAGCAACAATCTGTATCTTTTACTACAAACAGTTTATACAGTAATAAACCACCTTGACTATCCAAAAACACGTCAGTATTCTTATACAAGATTATATTATACAAGAGAAACTCATCGCTTCGCAAGTTCCTGAAATTGTCTGTACGACAACCACGAATGTCATTTCAAGAGTGCCAATCGAACAAAACAATTATTTGCGGTGGAAGAGGTTGTATTTTCTCACCCTTAAATATTTTCCTCTACAAAAAAAAGACAGAGTTTGCAGTGTTGCATGCGCAAAATCTGCATATGCCGTTACAGTCATTAATACAACTGGTCCAACTGGAGCTTCAACACCCAGCCGCCCGATGTAGACAAAACCTTTTAGAATACAATGCTCTTAAAATCGGGCGACTCCAGAAAATGCACATCTTCCTCCTCCCCAATCATCCTTAATAATTCATCAATGATCTAAGCCACTTCCTTCAGGTTTTTAGGAATTATAATCACGCAGGATCTCGAATGAGAGATGCATACAGCATTCATCAACAAAAAAAGTTCAGTGCAGGATGTATTTCATCTTGCATTTGGCATCGTTCTAACGACCCCAGGCTACACAAGTGCAGTTCTAACTGCCAAAGAAAGCATCCTTATGTCTGCAATCACTATCTACTGTGTTCATGCAGCCTTCTCAAGAGAAAAAAGGAAACTCAGGACTGCTGAGAAAATCACTGACACTGGCACATCGCCAGGACAAAGCGGCGACCAGGAAAAACTCAGTGACACGTCTCAACACGGTTATGCTCTTATTATTATTATTATTATTATTATTATTATTATTATAACCCAGCCTTATTATTATTATTATTATTATTATAAACAGTGTTATTTATTGCTAATTATTACATACATTGTTTTAAATTAAACATTACTGTCACGCAACACAAGGACCAATGGATGTTACGTGCAATGTATGTGAAATTGATATAATGCTTTTAGCATAGTTTTTTACCTTTTGATAGGCTTCCTGATAACTTTTGTCTTCATCCTCTTGTGAATTTTGGAGGGCCATCCTCATCTTTGGAGTTTCTCTGTGGTGCCATGTTTTTTTCCCACTTATTAATGATAGTTTTGACAGTGTTCTATTTTACATTCAGTGGCTTCGATACTCTTTTTATATCCCTCTTTAAATTAAGTCTTGCAGTTTCTGTGCCAACACTTTGTAGCACATGGGCTCTTGGAAAAAACGCAACCTCAAACATTCAAACAAATTCTACAGCAACAGCTGACTTTCATCCGGTTTTCACTTCTGGAATCACTTAAATTGGTAGCAGGTGTATGTCATTTAACTACAGACCTCATTTTGAATGTGAATAGTTAATTCAAAGCCCCCATTATAAAAGGGGGGGCAGACTTTTATAGGATTTTGTATGAGTTTTTTTCCCAATTGTTATATTCCCAATTATTAGATATGACTTTTTCCTCTGATTTGTTCTTAGTTGGAAGATTAAAGATGTAACAAGTCTTTTAATCTTTATATTTTGGAAACCTGCAATTTCACAAGTTTGTGTAGACTTTTTATCTACTGTACTTAGTTTTTTTGAAGATTCCATTCCAAAACCATATCCCAATAAATTGCATTAAACTTGACCCGAGTCAGAACTCGGGCCACTTGAGGTTATAGATTTATATATATATATATACTTTTATCTTCTGCATACATGTACGTTAAAGTTTTTTGTTGGCTTGAAACTTACATTTAAACTGAGTACAATTTTCCGGTCTTTTATTAATGCTGCCTTTAAAACTTAGTCCATTTCTGCAATCCAACCTTGGTGACACTTTATCAGTAAATTATGATTACAAAGAAAAACCAATAACTTTGATCACACGACGCATGTGTATCAGTCTTTCTAATCTAATCATCATCTTGCCAATTTAGATCAGTGATTGTTGTTTTCACATCCGTCCTTCAATAATGAAAATCAGACTAATGGGTACATTTCTTATTCTTGCATGAGTTTAAAACATTACAGATTTGTATGCTTCAATATCTACAGTAAAATGGTCACATGCATCATGGGTAATTTAAAATGCCATTTAAGATCTTGACACACTGAAGCTATTAGGCTTGTGTTCATTTTTCTATTGCAAGTGACCAGGAAATTGATCAAACCATTGCATTTACAGCTTGACACAAGGACAGCTAGCTAGCAACTGACAATCAAAACATCTTCAGTCATATGATGCTTGCATTTCTCTTAATCAAAATGTTTGCAGAAAGTCTAGAAAGAATTGAATGTGAATAATCTGTACATGCTTTTTGGTTAAATGCGATTTATTTATATTTCTAAAATCAGCGGTGTCAAAGAATGCTAGGTGTAGGGAAGTAGGAAAAAAATCTGATTTGATTTGTACCAAGTGATGGTATAGTGGGTTAATCCAGGCACAGGTTCCAATTAAGATGCTGTCTTCTCTGATGTTTTCTGTTCATAGGAGGTTTTCTTGTGTTTGGACTTCAAAAAAAACATGAATGGATCGTTTGTTTCATCTTTCACCCTTGTGCAAGTTTAACTTTTTGTGCTGTCAGTCATTTTCTCCTGACATTTCACCTTGATGTGGTAAATTTGTGCAAAGTGACTTTTTTTTGCCAGCTCTGGTGGCTCTGATTATTAAAGATTATGATTTCTTTAACAAAATATTTGACAACAAAGAGCTTTTTGATCTTTTTGACCTCAAATTTTAAATCCTAAACACTATTTAGAATCTATTTCATAATTAATTTCTCTGGTCAAATTTTATTATTCTATGTACTCATAATGATCTAATACTAATTATGTAATAATGTACTAATAATGATTTTATGTACTAATAATGATCTTTATTCCTGTCACCCCTCTTCCCTCTCTCTCTCTCTCTCTCTCTCTCTCTCTGTCACGTAAACATACCCCCGAGGTTCTAGTGGCCAGTGTTTCTGTCCTTTCTCTTCAGATCTTTCGACCTCCTACTTTTGGTGTCCTTCTCAAATGAGAGCGCGATGATTCCACACCTACAGTTAAAAATCCATAAAGCCGCTGAGCAACTCAAGAACATCGACGATTGTTTCTGACTGTAATTAATATCAACAGTCTACTACAATGGCTCAGGATCCCATGTTGCATGAATAGTTCTGCATTTGCATTGGGTGGACATTCGGTAGATGATGAAGGGTTCCCTTTTGAGTCTGGTTCCTCTCGGAGAACCGTACTCGCCACTGGCTCGCTCAATCATGAATAAACAATTCTAAGGAACTACCTTATACGCAGTAAACGTACAATTTTTTTTATATAACCTTCCTACCATTTTATCTGTATGGAGCTGCTTTGAGACAATGTACATTGTAAAAAGTGCTATACAAATAAAATGGAATTGAATTGAATTAATGAGCCTGCACTTTTTGATCAAAGCAGATTAGACCAGAAATGTAATTTAGGTACTGTGAGGCGAGACCTTTCAGCGCTTTATATGTCATTACTTATATTTTTAATCATGGTGTAATTGATAAAATATTACTTGGAGCCGGCACAGCATGGATGAGATAGAACTGATATAATAAAATGCCATTAAAGCCTGTTGCATTCTGCATTCTTAGTTCAGAGGAGAAACTACGGAAGGAAAAATCAAGTGTTATAGACTGCTTACCATTCGCACTGCGGAGAAAAGAGTTACTTACTAAATGCAGTACCATCATTAGGGTTGTATTGATTCAAGTACATTAAAAATTCTCAAAAAATTGTACCTCTGTTGTTAGTGATGTGACAATGACATTTTCCTACATTGATTATCATACCTACAATTTTGCTTGTTCCACCTCAAATGCGGTCGTCTAGTTGTGTCGGTTGGAGCTCTGGCACTTGCAGTTGATTTGTCAAATCTTCCGACTGGCAGTGTAGCTCATGTTGCCTGTGTCCACATTAGCTGTAATCCTATTTCCCTGCTCACTTCCCGCTCTCTTGTCTCCAGCCAGGTCATTACAGCATCCAAGCGATCAGAGACACCTGCCACACTCTACCCATATTACCAGAGCTGGTTCTACCTAATAGGCTTCATATGTGACTGCTTTGGTCTCAGCAGCCACCAGGGACCACCCGAAAATGTATTGTCCAGTAAATGCATTTTGCTCAAAATACTTATTTCTGATAAAGAAGAATAGACAGAGATTGCAAATACACGTTCTTCATAATAAAACCATTTTTACATATTTATCAGCTAAATGATAACTGGTGGTGATATTTATGTACAAGGTGACTTAATTACACAAATCATCCTCAATATTTGCAAACCAGTGTGTGTTTCATGAAACAATTTTGTTTTGGTTTCTTTCAAAACCTGTACTTTTGCAAACGAATGTACCAGAGCATTTGCAGTTTATTCAAACATGAACATCTAATTGCCATCAGAAGTCCTTTTATCATTGTTCACAAACAACATCGTCAAAATGTTTTTCCGGTATTACTGCATGTGTGCAAGGCCGGGGAATATGTCCTTATTATTTTCTGATGCTCATTTCTTTGACTAACCCGTAACGCTGCTGCCAAAAAAAATAAAAAAGCACGAGTTTTGGAAACCTGTTTGTGCTAATATGATTTCTGTTGTAACTGGAGTTAGCGAGCTCTCCCTTCACTCAGACAGTAGCATCCGTGATGCTCTGAGATCCTGCTCAACTGCCTACGACAAGGGGTTTGGACATGGACGAGTACAAGGTTGCATCTTACAGTGTGTGCAGATCGGGAAGGAAGCAAAGCGGCGAGGACCGAGCTCCCTAACCTGCAGGACATCTACAGCACGCAGTGTCGGACCAGGGCCAGGAAGATTGTTAAGGACCTCAGCCATCCCAAAAATGGGCTCTTTTCTTTGTTGCGTTCAGGAAAGCGATTCCAGTCCTTGAAAGCAAACACAGAGAGAATGAGGAGGATCTTTTTCCTGAGTTGATACTTTTTTATTTATCTACTATTTTTTTATCCTTATAATTTATTCCTTTTTTCATGCTGAAATGTCAGACGGTCGTATAAAGCATTTCACTGCATGTTGTAAATACAACTTGAACTTGAACTCAAAATGGAGAATCAACTAAGAAACAAAAACACTTAAATAGTACAGTAAAAGTGTGAATCCTGTCTGGTCTTTTGCAGTCAATGAAAAATCAAATATGTAATCAAATAAATCAATTTGTGCCAAACAGAAGGAAGTAGAATTTTGTGCATTTATTTAATCACTGTGATCCAAACCATAGTTTATATCAAGAAATCCTGAAACTGTGCAGCGTCATACTGACAACATGACCAACATCTTGTTTGATTTTGTTTGTGAACAATGACAAAGGGACTTTTCATTCCGATGGGAATGAGATGTTCACTGACACAAATTCTTACTTTTGAGGGATTAACTAAGGATTTTGAGAAAAGTATAGACTTTTGCAAGAAATCCAATGTTTTATGCTGTCTGTACAAAAGGAGAAAAAAAACTTTTGTAATGTCAAGATTACATGAAAACTATTTTGCAATCGAGATAACGGGAAAATTGAGTCGTTATAACAAGAAAACAGGAAAGAAAGAAAAATAATAATTCATGGCCTTTTAGAACTTTCATAACTACGATTAATGATAATGAGAACACCACTCGCGTTGGGTCAAAATCACGAGGAAACAACTTTTGTTATTTTAAGAAAATGAAGTCGTAATTTAGGAAAATAAGAAAGAAAAAAATATGTTAATGCATGACCTCTTAGATCTTCCGCAACTACGATTAATAAAATGTTTGTTTATTTTCAATCCAAACCCATATTGCATTCACATTTGCTTGGCTTCCAACCTGTCACACAAGTGCATGGCCTGGCTGCAGCAGTCACTTGTGTGCAGCTCCCACCATATTTTCCCAGAATAGTAATTGGAGAGGGACTAGAGCTGTCTCTGTGTGGCTCGCACATGAATCAACCTGTACCGGCCATAGCTTTTTACAGGATGTAACACCTTGGGAGGTCCCAGGCAACCTCGAGTGTGCCATCCATTTCTCTTCCACGCTCTCCATCTCTCTCTCGTTCTCTCTGACATCTCCTAACACAGGACCTGAAATCTTTTGTGATGATGATGTATGACCAGCTGACGTGCTGACCCTGTCGGTCAGAGAGGAAAGCAGAGCAACTGTGATCAAACCTTGAGAGGGAAAAAAAAAAAGAGAGAAATCACAGCAGGACAGCTTCACAGCTGGATTCCAACAATCAAGAACGCTCACTCTTCTAAGCATGCTGCATGCGAGCTACTTATACCGATTTCATTACGGAGGGAATCCCACAGCCTGTGGCCGTTTTTGTAATTAGCTTTTAATATAGCATTACATTTCCCAGTAGGGTGCTTTTAAAAGTAGAAGGAACGCAACCAGCTATGACAGACAAGTCAAGATGTAATTCGTTTTCTCTAATACGAAAAAAAATAAAAACGCAAACAAAAATAGTGCAAGCAGAACTGCGGAGCGTTTACTGTTCAATACTGCATTACTTCTCGCTTAAGAAAAATTTCACGAGAAATTGTTCAATTACAGACAATGACCGAGACGAGAGTGCAATCGAAAAAAACGCCAATAACGAATTCTACTGTGCGAGTTGCACAGATGCTGAGCCTCAAACGCACTTACACCCAATCTGGAATAAAGAACTTCTATTCCATCTGATTTCACACCTTTTACGCTGCCTACAGTAGTAAGTGCCTCCTACACACACAACCTACTGCGTGGTTATCCTGAAAACGGTTAAATAGCATGCTTGGGGGTTCGATTTATTCGTGTGCTTGGCTTTGCAATACATTTCTGGGAAGATCAGTGAAGCAAGTTCACTTTACATGCACCAGCAATCCTTTCTTCTTTTTTTCAAGTTTTTTTTTTTGTAATGACTAAAATAAATAGATAAATACATTCAACACTCTCTGCCCCGGCCAGTACTGTGTTTAAAAAAAGGAGTAGGTATAACAAATATATCAGCTGTATATATAAAACATGTGCATGTGTTATTTAAATATACAGTATGTATATGTGTACATTCTGTGTACTACAGTACCCAGACTATCCCTAAGTTGTACATATTTACAAAGATTTTCATTTTGAACAAAAATACGCCGCACCTGTGTATAAGCCACAGTGTCTACACTAAAACTAATGAACTTTACACAGGTTTTAATAAAAGACAGTGTCTGTTACACGGCTTGTATCTAAACAGTAGCCTACCAAGAAAGTCATTGTTCACTGTCTTCCTCCTTCCTTTCACAACTATTTCTCTTGAGAGTTTTTCTTTTGGCATCGTCGTGGGTTTAAAAATCACCACCGGTGAAGCTTTTCTCCCGATGCCGTGCAGCTCAGAACACAGGTGAAGTGTGTTTTCATGTCCGGTTGTTTTCAGCGTGACGAATGATTCACATTTCCTGTAGACAGTCCGCGTGAGCGGCAGGTAAAACCTCAGAGGAACATCATCCATATTTATGATGTGGTGCGGCCCGATTCAGTGGGAGCACATCTAATTTAATATAAAGAGTTTCATTGGTTCACCTGAACCCGAATTTCATTGGTCTAATATTATGGGGTTCAGTTTTTTTGGCTTGAAGTTTGTGAAACCAGGAAAAACCCAGGAAAAATCCATAAATTAGTTTTCATGAAACTTTTCATGAAAAGATTTCAGCCTCTATGTGCTGTCATGTCAATCTAATCAGCTTAAAGCCTTCAAAGTCAGTCCTACTCCCCTTTTTTTACCATAGATAACATTAGCCATGGGTTTGTTTCTTTAACCAATCAGATTTTATATAAGCCCAGAATAGTGTCAGCGTTTTTCCGACCTCTGATTGGTTGGTCTGAGGGAAACTGTTACAGCCAAGTTCGACTGGCAAAACATGTCTGTAGCGCTCTGCACTCATTAATACATCTTAGATAAACTTTTCTTTGCCCATGGAGGAGGAGAAATTTATTTGGTCTCGGAAATACTTAAAAATCAATTTTCAAGTAAAGCTAGACATGGTGAGGAGGACATCCAACCTTGAAGCTAGCTAGCGTGTCTCAGCCTGGGAAAGGGTTTGTTCACCACTTTCAGACCAGTGAATACGAGCGGTACCACTGGATTACAGCCTCTGAGGGGCGCTGCACATTATGAGTATATATATATATATATATAAAATATTAATTCTGAACTGCTCCAGATGTTGTAGGTGCACAGTTGCGGTTGTAGTGTAGAGGTTCGGAGTCTTAATTGGGTTTCTTGCTTGAGTGAAATGGTTTTCACCTCCATATGTTAAATGCCTCTCTCTCTGTAAGGCCAGGCATTGTTATATTGCGTTTTTGTATTGTATTAATGGTTCCTATAATTGCGACATTATAGTGGTGGTATTAGAAGGTGGATTAGGTCGAGTTTGTCCGCACTGAATGCACAGGTACCAAATGCACGGCCCCCCACTGTGAGATTCAGCACCAACTTCTCCATGCTAGAGCATTTAAATGTTCAATGCTGGAGAAACAGCATATGTAGAATGCTATTTTAAGTATTGATTGAGATTGTTTATCCTCAGTGTCTGAAATCTTCATTAAGTAGGATCCAAATGGAGCCGGTACTTCTGTACATGGCTCAGGATCCTTGCGGGGTCTTCTTTTTGGAAGTAGGAAATCTGCATGTGGTGGGACACAACAGGAGCTGGTGCAATCTCTAGATGCCTCAGGATTGGTAGAAAAAAAGTAGCCGCTGTTTATATATGTTTTAAATCTATGCTTAAACAAAAAATCCCCAAAATATTTTTGATAGATAACGATGATTAACCGCATGGTGCCTGCGAGCATTAAAGACAAAAAAAATGGTGGATGTATGGGATGACAGGATAAAATAAAATAACCATTCTAGTTATCATGGTGTCTAGAAAGTGAAGTTGTCAGCGAGGAATTGAACAAGATCTTGTCTTAGGAATAGTTTGAGTCAGTCGTTTTGATTTTTACCATTTAATTTGCATATAATTGCGTCGATCTCTTTGCAAATGTTGCTTGTCACTCTGTCACACTGACGTCGAGGAGCTGTGAAAATAAGTGGTCTTCTGCCATTCTGTGGCTTGCTAGTGTAAAAGCCTCAATGATATCATACAATTTGCAATAAGAATACGTTCCTCGAATGAAAGCCTGCTTCAACAAGTCGCGCTCTTAAGATTACGGCACGCGATGGTTTTGAATGCCAATGAAACATCACATCCGTCATCTGAACGCGGCCCGCCGCTTCGTCTCTGTGGCTAATATGATGTGCACTGGGGCGTGCGGAGACAAGGATCTCCGCTTCAGGTTTTTTATTTCTCACTCTCCTGCTGCTTTCTGCCATCTTCTAGCGAGGTTTGGCACAAGCTATTGACTTTCACGTCTGATCTATGTTGAGGCTGCTCATGCTGCAAACAACGGATCGATATCTACAAGTCTACACCGCACGAGCTACAAAAGCAGTGCCTTAACTGCCTCCTTTACCTTAATACGCCTCTGTTCATTAAAAAAAAAAGCCCATGGGCACTTCGGCTAACATGTTTTCCCTAGCGTCTCTTACAAAGCTCTATGCAGCTAATGCGATTCGACAAAAAATGCATCTGGATTAAACGTCAAAATGGCTAAGGTTTATATTGCAGGAAATGTGACGAATATCCTGAAAAAATGAACCATCTCTTCAGTGAACGATAAGAGACTCCCCATTAGATGGTGGTTAAAGTAGAAAAAAATAGGTTTGGGAAAGCCGTTTTTCTCCACAAGCTCTCAACTGCTCGGTGATGCTGAATGATACTTCTCATGTGCTGCTGGATCAAGTTAAACACCTTGCTTGCAAACATCAATCCTGTTTATCGCATGGAACCTGAGGTATTTTTCTTGCTGTGCTGCTTAACACCCAACCACCAACCACAAACCCCCCTAATATGTCTCTTAGCCGGAGTATCTTGCACACACCACACACACACACATCCCAGGCAGAGAATCTTGCACCTAGCCAAGGAGCAGCCTGTTCTTAGAGAACATTAATCTCTGATTAATGCCTGGACACTTATCTGGATAAGGTAGCACCAGTGAATTGGCCACATCAGGCTGCTCTTTGCTAAAATGAATCCCAGTCCCTCTCACAGGACATTTTCCACCGTGTCACATTCGCTAGCTCATTTATTTAATAAGATTAGCAGCTACAGTTTTTCACAGTTGCTTTGGAGCATTTCTCAAATCAGAAAACAAAAAAACGACTTGTTTAAACTCCACATCGTGTAATCGTCCATTCATCCATCGTAATTCATTCATTTTTAGAAATTGTAATGTAATTGAAGTTTTCCAAGAATTCTTAAGCTTTCACAGCTTAAGGATGAAAACTATCAACAATGTTGAACAGAACACCGGGTTAGCTTCTAGCTACTAGCTTCGTCAAGGCATGGAGTTTCTGGAGGAGCTTCGACAGATTGGAGTTGCTGTTTATCGCAGTAGATACGAGCTTCGAACCAGGAAGACACACATTTGACTAAAAAGTTTTTGTCTTTTTGCTCAACTTAAGTAAAATAATGAGCAAATTTCCACTTTGAGAAACTCGTCTTGCTCTCACATCGACTTGCCATTACTGCCGCACAGACCTGAATAAACGGGACACGCCCACAGCGCGTCTTCTTCCTGTTTACAGTGGTTCATCCACCAATCCTACAATGCGTCTCTGCTGTAAACAGGTCAGACTGTAGGCTAGACTTCAGCCCAAATGTATTCAGTTAAAAAAATAAAAACGCACCATACGGCAACGGTAACAGAGTTACTTTATTTAAAAAGTAACGCGTTACAGTATTAGTTACTGTCCAAAGTAACTGCGTTACAGTAACGTGCTACTGCCCAACACTGTTAGTAATTAAGATTCATCTGCACAGTTCATCAATTCAAGTCACATTTACAAAAATGAAGGTTGATAGACATTTTTGATGACATGTATTAACAATTTTGCAATGAACTGACAATTTTACACAATCGATTAAATAAATGTACGAAAGTGTTCGCAATTCTAAATCGCTTTTCTGGCATTCGCACGTGACTAAATGATGCTAATTGAGACGTGAGATCTGGTATGCGTGAGTTCAGTGTAACCTGATTGTACCGTATGCACCAAAATATCCAAATAACGGACACAAAGATTCCTTTATAAATTATTATGCTGGCCAGCTACTGCGTTATAATGTAGATCACAGGAAGCGTTTCTTCTTCTTAAACTGCTGCCATCAAAGATACGGTCATTAATAAATCATTCATGCTGCACTATATACGTCGTTTTTTTTTTGTTTAAAGGCGTCGTCTCTAACGTGACATTCCGGGGTTATTGTAAGTTGCTCCGACAATCCTGTACTGCTAATTTGCAGTCAGTGCAGTATCCATGCTGTAGGGTGAGAATTGGCTGCACATTTGTTCTTATGCATCATGCATCAGCTTGGATACGTGAAACTCACACACATACTGAAGAGAAAAAAAATGGATGACCCACGGAATCAGGCAGGAGAGAGTAAATCTTCTACCCTCATAAAGGTTAAGGATCACGTGATTTATTTATTCTGAAGCTCATTAATTACAATCAGATGATTTATCCTTGTTAATTAGGCGTGAAATTTATTAAAGATTTTATAGCAGTCAATTAGTGACTAATTAAGTACAATTTATTTGTACTGTGAGGTCAGAACTTTGTATATTTTTATGCATCAAGTAAGTCAACTGTGGAATGGTTTTCTCTATGCTTTAGATGTATATGGATTGTAGTTTTTTTTATTAACCCATATATTAGAACATGCAGACAAAAGATTCGTTTCTCAAAATACATGCAGTGGAATCATTCGAACCTACTAGTTTTGTTCGCTACACTACAGTATGTACATATTAGAATTATTTAGAATCCATCCGGTTATTAGAATTCATTTTGCTCAGCAGTCACATCATCAATACTAGGAAACCATAACTACTGCCAAAAATACTTTTCCATGATGATTTGGGATGCTTTGAACCCTAAACAGTTCCTGGGTTTTGAGGCATACCGTTTCCGTTTTGTGATAAAAATGCGTGTTTTCATGTCCGGTTGTTTTCAGCGTGACGAATGATTCACATTTCCTGTAGACAGTCCGAGTGAGTGGCAGGTCAAACATCAGAGGAACCGCATCCATATTTATGATGTGGTGTGGCCCGATTTAGTGGGAGCGCATCTGATTTAATATAAAGAGTTTCATTGGTTCTCCTGAACCCGTTCCGCAATTTCATTGGTCTAATGTTATGGGGCTCAGTTTTTTGGCTTGGAAGTTTGTGAAACCGGGAAAAACCCAGAAAAAATGCATATATTAGCCGCTTCGTTGTTTAAGCCGCAGGGTTCAAAGCGTGGGGAAAAAAGTAGCGGCTTATAGTCCGGAAAATACGGTATTTATTTTTATCACCACATTATCTGTGTAAAGCTGCTTTGATACAATGTTCATTGTTAAAAGCGCTATACAAATAAAATTTTGTTTAAGGGAATATAGTAGCTTCCCTGTTGTAGGTTCTCTTCCCCATTACAACGGCTGTCAAACATCCTGTCAAAGTCCATCGAAGAAGATTTCACCGGAGTGAAAATATTGTTTTACCTGTGTTCTGAGCTGCACGGCATCGGGAGAAAAGCTTCACCGATTTTTAAACGCTCAAGAAATAGTTGTGAAAGGAAGGAGGAAGACAGTGAACAATGACTTTCTTGGTAGGCTACTGTTTAGATACAAGCCGTGTAACAGACACTGTATTTCATTAAAGCCTGTGTAAAGTCCATTAGTTTCAGTGTAGACACTGCGGCTTATAGACAGGTGCGGCTTATTTATGTTTAAAATAAAAATCTTTCTAAAATTCAGTGGGTGTGGCTTATATTTGGGTGCGATTAATAGTCTTGAAATTACAGTATGTTCTTTATAAGAGTATATGGCCACCTGGACATGTTTCTAAGCTCACCAGTGCATTCTTACTTTTAAATAATTTATTTAACCACAAATAATACATTACAATTCTTCATTTTTTTTGCTTTATTTTCCAGACTGATCAAGACTAATGATATCTCGCTTCACTGGTGCCGACAGCTGGTTGAATTTCTTTCTTTTTATGTTAGCAACAACACATTCCAATTGCAAATGCAACACTTGAACCTGTCTTAGACTTTTTTAGCTGCTCATTTATAAGTGAAATAATTAGCGAATAAAACACCCATGGTCATGAAACAGCTGAGCATCCAACTATAACCAAATAGAAGCGGGAATAGTTTAGTAAAGTATGCAAGTTTTTAGAGAAACAGAACATTTTGGACACAATGCCGAGTGGTTTTAAGGCTGTAGAAAAGAGGGTCTATGTATATCTCTAACAGTACCATCAGCTTCCCCTAAAATCTCATGGGCTACTTTCTTGTGTGGGTTTGAGTACAGCACCATTTATTGTTTCTTTTCGACTACATGTCTATTTTGTTTGTGTGTGTGTGTGTGTGTGTATGTGTGTGTGTGCATTTGCACTTGCACTTTTTTATATAATACATACAGTGTTTCTTTCCTGATTTCTATTTTTTTTGCATGTTTGTCACATTTTAATGAATATTAGTAAAAGATGATCACACAAGTGAACACAAGGTTTTTATTATTAAGAGAAAACAAAATCCAGAACTACATGGCCCTGTGCGAATAATTGTTTGCCCCCTAATTCTTATAAGTGTTTTGTCTGTTAAAGTGCTGTGGAGGAATTTTGGTCCACTCATCTATGCAGAACCCAAGTTTGCTTTAGCTTGAGGTCTCTTGAGGTTCTGAAATGCCGGGTTACTTTTACAGCAGATGTAATTGGACACAAATCTTCCACAAAGTTTAACTTTTGTCTCGTCAGTCCACAGAGTATTTTGCCAAAAGTCTTGGGAATCATCAAGATGTTTTCTGGCAAAACTGAGACGAGTCTTTGTGTTCTTTTTGCCCAGCAGCGGTTTGCATCTTGGAACTCTTCCATGCAGATCATTTATGCCCAGTCTTTTCCCTATGGTGGAGTCATCAACACTGTCCTAAGTGCCGGTCCCAAACCCGGATAAATGGGGAGGGTTGCGTTATGAAGGGCATCATCGTAAAACATGCGCAAATCAAAAATGCGGATCACTAATCAGAATTTCATATGGGATTCGTCGAGGCCCGGGTTACCAACGACTGCCACAGGTATCGTTAGCCAACAGGGTACCGGTTGATATTGGGCTACTGTTGGCTGAAGAAGGAGAAGGAGAGGAGGAAGACATCTACAAAGACGGCAGGAAAAGGAGAAGTGGAGGAGAGTGGAAGTTCGGGTTGGTACTTTAAATGTTGGTACTATGACTGGGAAAGGAAGAGAGGTAGCTGATATGATGGAGAGAAGAAAGGTAGATATGTTGTGTGTTTGAGAGACGAAGTGGAAAGGGAGTAAGACCAAAAACATTGGAGGTGGGTTTAAACTGTTCTATCATGGTGTGGATGGAAAGCGAAATGGTGTGGGGGTGATCCTGAAAGAAAAATATTTAAAAAATATCTATTTCTATCTAATAATTAATAGATTAGCTATACTTTTATTGCGTAGAAGGAGACAAATAATTTGCAACCGATATTTTATATGTAGCTTGATTTCTTTTTGCTAAATTGTTTCTCAAGCGAGTTTTCTCAGAACCTCCACTGCTACATGTAATGAATGTGACGTGAATGTGACGTGTCCTGAGAGTCACATAGATTACAGATCAACATGGCAGAGGTAGAGCTGCATCTTCCTAGAGACAGAACAGAAAAAGATTGGCTAGTTTTAAATCACCATTTTTTCTTTTCCTTTTTTAAATTTTTAATTTTTTGCACTACAAAGGTTTGTGCAAGGGCCATGCATTAGAAGTCAGAAGGCACTTAGGAAAATTGATGATTCGCTGTCTGTCTAAACCAAAAAAATAAAAGCGAAATATCTGTACCATATTGAATTGCAGAGCATAATTTGTATTTATTTTTTCATTGCATTGTATTGCATTGAATCACATTGTGTACAATGGGATTGAAATTGGGTCACAATGTAATAGGGGTGAATTGTAATAGCTGCTTCATATGTACAGTCATATGTATCGTATATTGATGGCTATGCCTCAAGATGCAAATTGCTCAATCTTTTAAATGTTGTTTGTCATGTCACCCACATGTACAAACATATTTTTAACTCATGTTCATTTCCAGACTCCGCCAGCCAAGCCAAGGGTTTGCCACCCTACTTAGAATACATACACAGTCTCTCTCTCTTTCTCTCTCTCTATCTCTCTCTCAAACAGAAAGTAATGTCAGAATGGAAAGTGGTTTTTCTGCCTTACACAAATTTTTGCACACACTACAGATCTCTTTAAATTGGGATGTGTTCTTTTTTTTAAGGTTCAAAAATGTTGACACTTCAGTATAAATCTAGCAATCTTTCAATGAAAGGGTTTACTTTTTGGTCTGTGCCTCTTTTCTAGGTTGGAAGCTCTAATGATTGGCGTTTTTTAAAGACTGAACAGACCCGGAACAATTCAATGATTTGAATCAATGCACCATAAAAAATTATTGAAACGGTTTGATGCAGAAATCATAAATTATTATTTCCAATTATTAGATACGTGCTCGTGTCGGCAAGTGAAAAAAACACTGCAGCGTTCACGGAGAGATAAAAAGTGTTCGTAGAGAGATAAGCTACTAAGCCCTCTTTTTCAATTATTCTATGGCAGTTCTAAAAACCTGGAGGAAGTCCCAGACATCATCATGAATATTTCTTCTTTTTAGTGAGGTCATTTAGACTTTTGTCAGCCTCCACCAGGAACATCATCATGTTCTTTTCTTTTACCTGTTCTGGAAACAACAAGAGCAGTTTGTGGTGACCAGGAGCAGAAGAACGGACAGATGATTTGAATTTTGCTGAAACTCACCATGATTTCAGATGCAGTATTCCTTGTGCAGCCAGTTTCAGCCATGATACTTCTAAAAATGGGTCAAATGGTGATTTGAAGGCCTTCATTGAGCTCCACAAGCATGTTGCATTGGCAAGATGATGAATTGGGCTTCATGCCTCCTCCTCAGTCAATAGGGTTAAGGCCACTCAAGGCCTTATATTTACATTTATGACATTTGGCAGACAGCCTTGTCCAATTAATCTCAATCTCATTTATACAACTGAGCAGCTAGGGGTTAAGGGCCTTGCTCAGGGGCCCAGGTGTGGCAGCTTGATGTGGCTGGGATTTTAACTCATGAGCTTTCTATCCAAACTGCAAACTGCTACTATAACACAAAGCTGGAGGCACACAATTGTATAGGACCTCTTTGGATATGGTATAATACATTATGCATCCACTTTAACTAGGAGACAAAAACCTGTTCCAGGATTGTGGGATTGTGCACATAACCATTTCCATGAAGATATGGTTTACATGGTTTGGAGAGAAAGATCTTGAGTGGACTGCTTTATAGCTCTGGTATAATTGGGATGAACACCTGGCTGAGGAACACAAATGTCCACAAAACACAAAAAATCTAGTGGAACATCTTACCAGAAGAGTGGAGGGATTTATAAAAGCACGTTGGGACTAAATGTGGAATGTGATGCTCCAAAAGCTCATACCATACATATGACCAGGTGTCTGCAAACTTTGGCACTATTGTATATCGTCATGAAGATGGCTTGTGCACAAGAGAATTGCATGAACAGGTTGAGGGAAAATATAATGTTTCACACATCGCATACAACTGTTTGTCTCCAACTTTGGGTAAAAAATGCACATACTGCTGAAAAAGCCAGGGGTTCCAATACATTTCTTTTATAGTGTGCATCAGGAATGTTCCTGGTGTCTAATAAAGCTTTCTTTTTCTATGGTGCACCAGCTCAAGGTCTCATTTTCACACAGTTCATCAAATAGCTTCCAGCAGAAAAAATGGAGTGACTCTTATGGTACCAATCAGCATTCCTGAACATACCCATCGAGCTAGAACATGATCATCAGGCACTTTCCTCTCCAGTTCCAACTAACTGGGATCAGTCAGCAATTCAGCATAGTCAGCAAATTCAGTCCAGTGTGGCCTAATACCAGAAATGACTTTAGTTATTAAAGTTTTTCTTAGTTGCTTTGGAGCAGATCAGAAATGAAATTCTCAAAACTACTTAAACCTCCATATCATTTAGTCATTTGTGCTCATAATAAGAACATTTCTTGTTGCTTTGATTAAATTGCAAATGCATCAGTACATCCATTTATTTGATTGTGTACAATTGTCTGCTGTTTCCTACATTATCAGTTAAGGAATTGTGCAGCTGAATCTTGAAACTTCTTTAATGTTCCTATTAATGCCATTTTATGTGTTATGGTCTACAAACACAAAACTGACTTAAACACAAAGTCATTTCTAAACACTATTTTATTAAAGTCAGAGCAGCACAAACTGAATATATCACAAGGATTTCTGAAATAAAGAACAAAACAAGCTGAATAATATATTCACAATCAAAAACTAAAGTGGCTTCTGCATCATAAATGCTGTTGTGTTGAGCTCTTAAAATGTTCCTTTCACAGCTGAAGCATGAAAACTATCAACAATGTAGAACAGAACACCGGGTTAGCTTCTAGCTTCTAGCTCCTCAGGCATGGAGGTCCTAGAGGAGCTTCGACAGGTTGGAGTTGCTGTTTATCGCAGTAAATACGAGCTTTGAACCAGAAAGACACAGCTTACATTTACCTAAAAAGTTTTTGCATTTATACCCAACTAAAATAAAAAAATGAGCATATTTCCCGTTGAGAAACTCGTCTTGCTCTCGCCTCGACTCGCCATTACTGCTGCACAGACCTGAATAAACGGAGACACGCCCACAGTGCGTCTTCTTCCTGTTTACAGAGGTTCATCCACCAATCCTACGATGCGTCGCTGCTGTAAACAGGTCAGACTGTAGGCTACACTTCAGCCCAAATTCATTCATTTAAAAAAGTAACAGGTAACGCACCACACGGTAACGGAGTTACTTAATTTAAAAATTAACACATTACCTTATTAGTTACTGTCAAAAGTAACTGCGGTACAGCAACACGTTACTGCACAACACTACTGACAACATGCTAAACATTTTGACGATCTTATTTGCTAACAATGACAAAATGATTTGATATTCTGAGGTCATTGAAAGGTTCATTGACACGAATACTTACTTTTGAGAGATGAATTAAGGATTTTTAGAAAAGTACAGGCTTTGGCAATCCATTGTGTCGTGCAAATTGTCTGACTGGTTGCAAATATTAAGGATGAATTGAGAAATGCTCCAAAGCAATTGAGAAAAAAACGTAAGCATAAGCTGTATGGAGTAGACAACCGAATTGTCGGTGCCGAGGAAACATATGAAAAAGTGATTTCATGTGGTGCGTGGTGGATCTGTGCTCTCCTCAGACAATGCGTGATGATTTTACCTGGGTGTAATCTTGTTTGTTTGTCCTTTATGGATAACAGTGTGAACCAGAGGAAGCTGAGCTGAACTCGCTGTGTTTGTGTATGAGTACGTATGTATATCCAGTATGTGTGTATCTCTGAGTGCAAAAATGCTGAAAAATCTAAATAAAATATCAAATAAAAAAGCATGGAAAAAGTCATCTGATTCTTTAATACTTCTTCGCACACACATGCCAGGGTTTTACACACACACACACTTACAGTATACCATTGGCCCAAAAAGCTCCAGCATTTCATCCATTTTTTAATAGAATGTTCAGTAACTACGAGTTCAACAGTAAAAAACCTGGAAGTTATTTTAGACACCAACTTGTCTTATCAAAATCATATCAACCATATTACAAAAACAGCTTTCTTCCATCTTAGAAATATTGCTAAGCTAAGAAACATTGTCTATATCTGATGCAGAGAAGCTCGTCCATGCGTTCATGACCTCCAGACTGGTCTATTGTAATGCATTACTAGGTGGTTGTCCTTCATCATTAATAAACAAGCTACAGTTTGTCCAGAATGCAGCAGCCAGAGTTTTCACAAGGTCGAGAAAGTATCACCATATAACCCCAATCCTATCGTCGCTACATTGGCTTCCTGAGATCTCAAAACTCCGGACTAGTAGTTCCTAGAATAGCAAAGTCCACTAAAGGTGGTAAAACATTTTCACATTTAGCTCCTAAACTTTGGGATAGTCTTCCTGACAGTGTTCAGGGTTCCGACACACTCTCCCAGTTTAAGTGCAGAATAAAGACGTATCTTTTTAGCAAAGATTCACATAACATCATAACCTTGTGCTCCAGAACATCTGATCACATGCACATTATCAACTTGTGCTTGTTTATATCATGAACAGAAGCCACGCTAATTTCTCTCCACTGCTTCTCTTTCTTTACCAATCCCAAAGCATATTGAGGTTGCGCCAGCCCCAGTCACTTCCCACCTCATGAAGATTATGGACCTATAAAGAAGCAGATGCCGCAAACATCCAGAACCATCTAGAGTGCCAATTAGATCCCACTTTATGTAGAGTTTTGACATTGGACATCTCTGAGTGGCATGGAGAAGCTGGTGTTGGATCTGTGATGATCACAAATGTTGAGCTATATTATGAGTTGCTCAGTAGCTCCTGGTTTCATAACATCAAATGACTGTATAAGACTGTAGAAAGGACGCTACTTATAATCACACATTCCAGTGCTCTTGTTAGTTCTCACTCTCCAGTGTTCTGTATTGTTTAAAGACTATAATCACACTCTTGATGTCACCCAAATGAGGATGGGTTCCCCTATTGAGTCTGGTTCCTCTCAGGGTTTCTTCCTCATAACATCTAGGGGAGTTTTTCTTTACCACAGTCGCCACGGCTGCTCATCAGGGATAAATACACATTGTTCACCTTAACTGTTAAATTCTGTAAAGCTGCTTTGAGACAATGTCTGTTGTGAAAAGTGCTATAGAAATAAACTTGACTTGAAACTTGACCATTCTACCCATAAAGTATAAAATTAAATATACATTAAACGCATCAAAATGCATAATTGGAATATCTGTGTGAAAAGAAAGCATTCTTAAAGAATAAAAAGTCCAAATTCTTGCCATTTTATAAATGATTATGGCTACAAAAGCACTTAAGTGTGCAGGATCAAGTCTAATCAAGGTTTTTTTTCTTTTCTTCACTAAAGAATGTATTGCGCAAGAGAATCTTTTGAGAATCGCTGCACACATACCACCTAAAAAGTATTTACAGATGTTATTTGCCAATTTGTGTGATGCAGCTTTGCTCAAGGCTGCCACTTTTACACAGACTAGCAACCGAATGGGTTTATTAGAAAGCAAGTACAATATAATGCGCACATTCGAGGGACTTTAGCAAAACATAGATTATGCTTAGACTCAGGGTTTGTCTGCATCGCCTGAAATGAACTTCCAACGGAAATGCAAAATCCACAATAATGATTACATTAAAAATTTAAAAGTATGTTTTTGTGGTTTACTTTACAGACATTTTGTACCGTAGAAAAACAATGTACAACTATCTATTTGAAAAAATAGAAAATAATTGCTAAAAAATAAAGGGGTCAGCCAAATCAATTACCGTAATTTCCGGACTATAAAGCGCACCCATACAATACAAAATAGTTACAAATATTTTTATTTTGAACATAAATGTGACATAAGTGTCTACACTAATGTACTTTACACAGGCTTAACGAAAGACATGTTAAACACGGTGTAACGGGTGAAATATTTTGCGCTTTCTTTAGGAGCAGAGCTGTATTTTGGGAATAGAATGCCACTGCATTTTCCAGTATTACTGCATGAGTGCAAGACCGAGGAATATGTCCTTATTATTTTCTGATGCTCATTTCTAAGTTTCTTTGACTAACCCTTAATGATGTTGCCAACATTTTTTTTAAAAAAGCACGAGTTTTGGAAACCTGTCTGTGCTTATATGATTTCTGTAACTGGAGTTAGCGAGCTCTGGGTGAAGGGAGAGCTCGCTAACTCCAGTTACAGAAATCACGGCTTGTATCTAAACAGTAGCCGACCAAAAAAGTCATTGTTCACTGTCTTCCTCCTTCCTTTCACAACTATTTCTCTCAGAAGTTTATCTTTTTGCATCATCATGCGTTTAAAAATCACACGATGGAAGTTTTTCTCCCGATGCCGTGCAGCTCAGAACACAGGTGAGGTGCGTTTTTTTCGTTTTCGTTCGGAAATTTCATTTGTCTAATGTTGTGTGTTATTTGGCTTGAGGTTTGTGAAACAGGAAAAAACCCAGGAAAAATACATCAATTAGCCATTTCATTGTTTACAAAAAAGTAGCTGCTTATAGTCCGAAAAATACGGTATGCATTTTCCATTGTCTTGTAAAAATAAATAAATAAATTATTTTGAAAAATGTTACTGCTCATGTAATTTCTTTTCATTTGCTGCCACAATCCATCAAGCTTACCTTGTTTACTAACACACCGGATCCGGTGGTGCTCTAATCTTATAAGACACCTATTCTATTTCCCTAATAATGTAATAAAAAAGCAGAACCAACTCCCAATTTTCAACCTTTAACTTACAGGTTAACTGAATGCCCTATTTCCAGCTTTTCAACGAAATTAGAGAAGACATTTTTAAACAGGGACTGTCTCTGTCTGGGAACAAAAAAATAAAGAAATAAAATCGAAAAATTATGTCAGAACTGTCTAGGACTATTTCAAATAAAGCTAAATGCCTAAAAGTCACAGAGCTGGAAAAGTCTTGCAATAGGTTTCTGAGGTAGATGCTTAGTGATTATGTCTCTCCTTTATACTGCAGGAGTTGGGAATAAGAGAGCAGCATGAGCAGGTTATTGGCAGTGCGGATGAAAGCACCTTGAATGATGATGGATGGTGGAAACCAGGGTAGGGACACATACTGGGAACGAAGTTTGATGTCCAGAGATATGCCTGTCGCCTCAAAGCTAAACTTTTAGCACTTGTGTTTATATAACTTAACTTCTGTATATATATATATATGTGAAACAACTGAAAAATCTCATATTGTAGGTTCTTCAAAGTCGCCACCTTTTGCTTTGATTACTGCTTTGCACACTCTTGGCATTCTCTTGATGAGCTTCAAGAGGTAGTCACCTGAAATGGTCTTCCAACAGTCTTGAAGGAGTTCCCCGAGAGATGCTTGGCACTTGTTGGCCCGTTTGCTTCACTCTGTGGTCCAGCTCACCCCTAAACCATCTCGATTGGGTTCAGGTCCGGTGTCTGTGGAGGCCAGGTCATCTGGTGCAGCACCCCATCACTCTCCTTCTTGGTCAAATAGCCCTTGATGCCTTCAGTGTGAATCTACAATTTTCATAGTCATGAAAATAAAGAAAACTCTTTGAATGAGAAGGTGTGTCCAAACTTTTGGTCTGTACTGTATATATATACATATAAAATCCTGCAGACATAAATACAAGTGACTATTTTGCTCAGGAATTTGAATTTGAATAAAATAATAGCAAAATAATTATTGTTGTTTGGAGGATCTGTAAGCAATCAAGGTGAAATTTAAGCAGGGACATAGCCCAGAATATTCATTGCGAATCAACACCGTCTTAGGCAAAATAGATGTTTTTGCTGTGAGACACAGGCTTAAAAGGAAAAATCGAAAGAGATGAGAGAGAATTTTCTCAGGAGAATATATGATTATATGCAAATTTTGTACATCCAATTAAAAGAGGGTGATTCCGGTCACTTGTAGTCTAATCTAGACAATCTAATATGAAGAAAGGAATGCCCTGAGTGATGATGGATCATTTCAGTGGTGAATTTCGACAATAATTAGGAGGGATTTGGCTATACACAATAAACCAATAGAATAATGGTGGTATTCATTATCATGAAATGGATAATTATCTTGAGGAAAATTATTTGTTTTTTCAGGTAGAATATCACTTCAGATTTCTGCTGCCAAGTAGTTGAGTATCTGAGCTTAACATAAAATCTGTAATTAGACAAAATTGTAAGCAAGTTAATTAGTTAAAAAGTTTTTTCTTTATATTGCTTCAGAAAGAAGTGATAAGGCATTTCTTAGTCTAATTATGTTTGGTCGTATCTCAATTTGTGTTTGTTCACTTGAAATTCTGCAAGGTCCAAGGTTGCCAGAATTGTTACAGTATACTGTATTATTACTGTATCATACTGTCGATTTCTACACTTAAGATTTACCACACTAATCGCACATCGTCTGGCCGACAATACAGAGCACCAAACACAAGATAACCAAGCACAAGAAAAGTTTCTACCTCATGAACACTTAAATGCTCTTCCCATTGTGCAATAAAATAAAACATATGAGCAATACCACTTTTTATGCATCTAAATCTGTACTTTTTGTGCAGTAATACTCTATTTTCTTTATAAGAAATGTGCAATAACATTTATTCTTTTTTAAATTATTTAGATTTTTTTATTTCCATTTATTTCCACTTTTTTAAAAATGTGCAAATGAAAGCTCCTATCACCAAAACGAATTCCTTATACGTGCAAACATACTTGGCAATAAAGCTCTTTTTGATTCAAATTTTTAACAATGAATGAAGATTTGTTTTTATCAATGTGAGGCTGAGATTTAAAGTCTGAAATTTCTTAAATCAGTGGCATGTGAGACAAACACAAGTTCAATTTAGCATGTTATTAGAAGAGCTGTGACATTTTCAAAACTTGAGTAAAAAATATGAGCAAGAAAATAAAGATGAGTCAGTCAGCACACAGCAATATACAGGAAATCTAATATACACAAACTAAAAGATGAAGAACTACACAAACTTGTGATGGTAAAAACTGAAACATAACAAGACACAGGAGGAGACAATACATGAATCAAATCAGAATGTACACAGCAACCTAAACCAATACATGACAATATAGAAGAATGTGCCATGGCACTGCAAGCTGCTGTACATGCTGAGCACTTCTTCATTGTGGAGGAAATGCATGACAAAAACTTGCAAGAAAAATGTGAAAGCCTGTGGAAGTCTTATACAACATAGAAATAGACTGATGAAAAAAAAGAATTGTACAAAGATACAAAATCTGAACATCCTGAATTCTGGCGTCCTATAGGGTTGTGTGCTCTATCCGCTGCTCTACTTCACCCATGACTGCGTGCATCCATCCATCCATCCATCCATCTATCCATCTATCCATCCATCCATCCATCCATCCATCTATCTATCTATCCATCCATCCATTCATCCATTTATCCATCCATCAATTTATCTATCTATACATCTATCCATCTATAGATCCATCTATCACTTTGTTTAATTACACAGTTTAACCATTAAACTTCTAGTAGATGATATCTATCTATCTATCTATCTATCTATCTATCTATCTATCTATCTATCTATCTATCTATCTATCTATCTATTTGTCTGTCAGTCTGTCTGTCTGTTTGTCTGTTCTTCTGTCTGTCCATCCGTCTATCCATCCATTCATCTATCACTTTGTTAATTTACACAATTTTACCATTGAACTTCTGGGAGTTGATACGTATGTATGTATGTATGTATGTATGTATGTACTGTATGTATGTATGTATGTACTGTATGTATCCATACATAGTTGTTAAATCAAATTGTTTTCTAGATTTTGTGCTTGCTCTGTCGAATGATTCAGGAAATTGATTTCACTAGCGTTTCTTTAAAAATATCACATACTGCTACTTCCACTCGATCAGCACACAATAGAGAAATGCTTACGATTTGTCCTTAATGATTTTATTTTGTTTCTCACTAAAATTCCTTATAACGAAATTCCTTCCACATGTTACATGTGTATAGCAGGTGTATTATATTGCACTGTGAATGATCCTAAAAGCTGCCCGCAAAATACTGTGATTGTTCCTGCTACAATCAATTAATGCAATATCTTTTTAGAAATGTCTGCTGAGACCCAATTATCTCCAGATACCAGACCGATCACTTTCAGTGGAATTATTGAGTTCCTTCGAGAAAAATCGTGTGGATGTCACAGACAAATTAAATCCATTTCTACTTCCCAGCTCTGGCAGCTAGTGATTCATTTCACATTCCTATCAGACGAGGCTCTCTTATCATTTTTCCATTTTGTAAGAAAGTAGTACATCCCATAAAGTCACATTCTGTGCAGTTCAATAGTACCTAAGCAGGTAAGTACTTCATTTAGGTGTCCAGATTGGATAAATGTGATTAATTACTAGCAACCTAGTAACCTTGCAGTTTGAAGCCTTCCTGTTAAAAGAGAAATGATGACCTCAGATCCATACTTATTTATTTCTTAAGAAACTAAAGCTAATTAGTATGCACTCTCTACCAGAAAAAAATTGTATTGTTATCAGCTTTTCACTGATGGAGACGAGTACAAAAACTGTTCATGGCAGTTGTGCTGTCATGCTAATCCTAATCCATCATATTTATATATCAGTGGGCCAAAAGACATTGTCTTGTGTACATCGGGAGCTGTGCAACTTATGCTATTCTACAATTTCATCATAGACAGCAATTTCAGCACCTTCATCACAGACAGCAACTCAGATCAATTAACCGCAGGAACCCTCAGCATGCCGTGAATGACCAGTTCGAACATCATTTTCCATTGACTAAACTTGCCTGGACGGGTATGACACTAAGACGAAGCAACAGTCTTCACAGTGGAAGAGCCCATCATCTCCACAACTGAAGAAGGCGAGGCAGGTCCGCAACTCTACCAAGTACACGCTCATCATCTTTTTCTTACATTTTCTTACATTGTGCATCGAGAATTCCTCTCCACGGCCCAGAGCGAGCCTGTAGCAAGTTTTACTTCCAGGTTTTAAAGCGTCTGAGGGAAGACATTCAGCGAAAGTGAATTTTTTTTGGAGATGGATACCATGGAAAAACCAAAGTGGCATTAGATGCTATTAGTGGTGATTAGAATAGGTTACAATTATTATTCTAGTGTGAGCCTCCTGTAGCTTGTGTATTGTCCTGTTGTATTCAGGGCTGCTAATTGTATCAAATTATTAAAAGCATGTACAGGGCACAAAAGTTCATGCATAGTTCATTTTACAGAAGCTACTCTCTTTGCTGCATTTAATCTGGATTATGAAAAGGCAGAATATAAAATAAAGCTCTGAGCAGGATAAGACCCAGAGCTTTTGGAAAGTTATATGGTATCACACAATAAGATCAGTTAAAAACTACATTGAAGGCAAATTTAAAATAATAAATAAACATATAGTATGTAGAATTGCGATAATTCTTTGGGTACACATAATATGGATAATAGAGAACCACATGTCTTGCAATTCAGATGTGTTTATTTGCACTGTATGTGTGTCAGGGAGATCATAAAATGCATTAAAAGCAAGTTAAAATTGCTATAAAGTTATAGTAGTAAAAGTTTACTTCAGAAAACAGTGAATGATACCCAAACATGTTCCAACATGACAATGCCCCCTAGGTGAGGTCTATAGATTTATGGGTGTTCAGGGTTGGTTTGGAAGAATGTGAGAGGCTTCCATAGAACTTTGATTACTACCTTTTTGAAACCTGAAACTATGACTGCACACCAGGGCGTCTCACCTAACAGCAGTGCCTGCCCTCATTAATGCTCTTGTGGATAAATGGGCAAGTCCCACTAATGGAAAAAATTCCTCAACCAAATCCCACAACCATGCACCCTAGGTGATGTTCATGTTTTGTTCTGTCAAGAATGGATTGAATAAAGCAAACAAAAAAAACCTTGTACAGAACCCTAATCACAACTCTCAGAATACCTTATTTGTAACCTGAATTGCTGACTGCACACAAGGTCATCTCATCTAACATCAACACCTGCCCTATCTAATGATCTTGTGGCTGAATGGACAAATCCCAGCAGCTATGGTACCATGGTCCAAAATCAAAAGAAGAGTGGAGGTTATTATATATAAATGCAGCTACTGTATATAATAGGATGTTCGAAAAGCACATAAGGTCCGATGGTCATGGGTTCACCAATTCTCAGCTGCAGAAATACTATTAGGATCAGCAGTCTTAAAATCTTAGAACTACAGAAAAAATCTTTCCCTCATTCTTGAAATATATGAAATGTTTCATATTTGCTAACTTCTTACTGAATACACTCATATGGCATTTACTAAATAAATACTTTTAACAATGCTTACTATGTTTTACTATGTTCATTACTTTCCAATTACAAGATCATTATTTTCCAATTTTTATTCGATTCTTTTAATTCCTATTTTTACCATCAATTTATTTTCTGCAAAACAAATCCTGTGAAATATCAGTGGTCATCTTGGCCTCCTCCTCATTCTGCCAATTCAGACCTTCTAGGGGTGTGAAATTATGTTAGTCCCTGAGAAAAACCAGTGTGTCATTTCTAGGAGGAATAACTTTTTAGATCAAAGGACACAAAAGGGATGTTTATCGCAATGTCTGCTAATAAAGAGAACAATACGGTACTGCTTCTGGCTGAAAAGATAAGCAGATAGCATTTACATCTTCAGTGACTCCTTTCTGAATAAAACAGAATGGTCAGACAGGAATACATGTGAATAATCAACACATTTGTTCTGAACACAGTATTGTATTTCGTAAAGCCGTGTCACTGATGGGGACTTGAGTGCAAAACAATGACAACTGCAGTTCTGACAATTGCAGTTCTAAAGCTACACAGCAATTGTAATGCTATGCCATCATAGCAAAGCTGTTTGTATGAATTGCAGTCTAAAGCTATCTTCATGGTTTCTAAGTGGTACCATCCATAGTAATCTCATGTGTCTTTAGGCTGTTAATGTGGGGGGCCATCCTCAGCAGCAGAATCAGAGCATCAAGATGGATCAAGCATGTCTGGAAAACAGAATAGGTCAGGATCTGTGATGTGTAGAAAGAAAATGAGAACGAGAGAGGAGGGTAGAGAAAGATAGAGATAGATGGCAGACAGACAGACAGACAGACAGACAGATAGATAGATAGATAGATAGATAGATAGATAGATAGATAGATAGATAGATAGATAGATAGATAGATAGAAGTGCAAATATTTTATATTAGCAATGCTTATTTACATGTACTGGTAAAATACAATGTATACTATGTGCAAGCAGGGTCTCCAACAAGACTACGCATAACTGGAACTCCAGATGCTAATACAGACATGAGGACACACCCTGGGGTGTATAGCATCCAGTCATTCTACCATCAACAAACTTGACTTCATCGTCCAAATCTACTCATATACCTATTTACAAATAGCTTGAATTAACAAATATTCTTAGATTTATAATACTTTAACACTGTGTCTGATTTCCAAACAGAAATTGAAAGGCGATTCCATAACTGTTGGGCTTTGTAAGAAAATGATTTGCCCCCGTTATAGCCTTTACTATTCAAAATACTAATAAAAGACCCACCACCTTTTGATTTATGTTGGCATGGTGGATAATAAGTTCATTCGGGTACTGAACTGTAAGATCATTCAGTAAGACCACTGGCCTACTTTATAGGACAATGGAAGTATTTTATAAACTATTAATAAATCAGTTGAAATATGACTGGGAGCCAATGCTATCTGGATAAGGAAGTTGTTGTGGGTATATATTCTGGTTCTAGTAAAGATTCTTGCTGCTCCATTCTTATGCACTTATTTAACATTTAAACTATATGTATCCACCATAATAAGTGGGTCTATTATATTGTGAGTGACTTCCAAATTTACATTTATGTCATTTAGTAGACACCCTTATCCCGAGCGACATTTATCTCGTTCATAAAACTAAGCAGCTGTGGGGTTAAGGGCCTTGCTCAGGAGTGGTACCTTGGTGTGATGGGAATCTAAAACTTTCAGATCCAATGTCCAATGCCTTAACAATTAGGTTACCACCCTTTAGCTAGCTTCCTCACCTTTAGCTATTAAGTCTAAAGAAAAAAAATATATATGTTGCTATCAAAAAGTCTTGATTATAAGAATGAATGTTGAATTGTTCCCTGTTGACCTGTAAAAATAAAAAGATGTAGTTATGTTCTGTTTGGTTTATAGCATGTTAGATCATAAACAGTTTGCTGGGAAACACCTGGAGCATATAAATAGTTGCCATTTATGCTTCTTCCTTGACCAATCAGACATTGTGTAAGGGGCTAGCCTTATTACTTTCTTTCGGCTTCTCCCATTAGTGGTCACCACAGCGGATTATCCGTATTCATGATCCGCATGTTCGATTTGGCACGTGTTTTTACGCTGGATGCCCTTTCTAACGCAACCCCCCCCCATTTATCCGGGCTTGGGACCGGCACTAAGAGTGCACGGGCTTGTGCAACCCTAATGGCTGAGGTTGGTTCCCTGACCGGGGATTGAACCCAGGCCACAGCCGTGAGAGCGCCGCATCCTAACCACTAGACCACCAGGGGACCAATATTTTGATATATGAGCGGTGAGACATATGCAGTTGCAGTAAGAGGTGTTATATTTGAAAAACAGTCGGGTAAACACTGAATAATACTTCACACTTTAACAAGAAAGAGTTTGAACACACAGATTAATTAAACAGCAAACTGAAAAGCGGACTAAGTAATTAAACATGAGGAAGAAAACTAATGACAGGAGAAGGGTAAAGAAATGAATCGAAACAAAAGCACTATAAGGTGTCATTACAAACAAACACACTAGGCAATACAAACAAACACACAACAACATGGATATGTGTGCCATAGTGCTACAGGCTTAGCATTTCAGCATGTAGCTCTCAGCACAAAGTGAGAAATGCTTGACAGATCCTCCCCAGGGTATTGCTCCTGCAGTATGTTCAAACACTCTGGCCTGGTGGTCCAATCCCCCTGAGTAAAATGACCACGCAAAACCTAAGGCTTCAATGTAATTGTCTGATGTTTTTTTTTTTTCACAGAAGGACAGGAAGCAGGTGGTGGGTATTTACTGGGATCTGATGATAGAGCTCGGACAAACTCGGGTTAGAACTGGGACAGGTTTGCCATAGTCAGGTGGTGCCACTGGGACAAGCTTGCTTGGGTCAGGGTATCCCCATGGTGGGAGGCTATGCTATCTGTCTCAGGTGCAGGGGGTTGGGAGGCCAGGATGTTAACCTGTGGATGCATTTTTGGATAGAAAAGAGGCCAGCTACCCAGCCTTTGGATGGAGCTCTGCAAGGGAGGCTTCCCCGTTGGCCTCTGTCTAAAACCTAGCAAGGAAGGCTACCTCATTTGCCTTTGGGTACAGCTTAATCTCAATTTCTTTATTATTAGTCTTTCTCTCCTTGTAGTAGCTTGTAAATGGCAAAGTGGGCCATACAAGAGTTTAACGAATACAAACTAATTATCAAGATAAAAAACTATTTACACCATCCAGGCATAACATTATGACATTATAAAATTAGCACTGTCTAAGTGATTATCTCTTCATCATGGTACCTGTTAGTGGGTGGGATTTATCAGGCAGCAAGTGGACATTTTGTCCTCAAAGTTGACGTGTTAAAAGCGCAAGGATTTGAGCAAGTTTGACAAATTCTAAAAGCTAGATGACTGGGTCAGAGCATCCCCAAAACTGCAGCTTTTGTGGGATGTCCCTGGGCTGCAGTGGTCAGTATCTTTTAAAAGTGATCCAAGAAAGGAACAGTGGTGAACAGGCAACAGGGTCACGGGTGGCCGAGGCTCATTAATGCACATGTGGAGTGAATGCTGGCCCATGTGGTCCGATCCAACAGACGAGCTCCTGTAGCTCAAACTGCTAAAGAAGTTGTTGATGCTCGAAGGGTCAGGACTGTTTTGGTAACACAATATTATTATAATTATAAGTTATGCATATTTAAAGTAGCAACCAACCTGTGAAAGAAGGCCAGACTTGTTCTCCAAAGTCCAATGACATGTAATCATTTTGTCAACTAGCCTCAGTTTGGTTCTGTATTACTATTAGGAAGGCAGTTGACTATCAGGTGCCACACAGCTCCATTAATAACAAAGTTTCAAAGTAAAATGTATATGTGTAATGCTTTTAACAACAGACATGTCACAAAGCAGCTGTAAAGCCCACTTCCTGCTGTGAATTTCTTTTGAGTGTTGTAAAGTGAACTGTGGCAAGGAAAAAACATCTCGAAAGTGGATAAAAAGAAATTTGAGTGGAACTAGAACAAAAAAATAGTACATCCTTATCTGTATGAAGCACTTGGCGGGATGCAGATAATTACAGGCAACAATCATACTGGATGGGTTAGGGTTGTTCTTAACTCTTTTAAGCCAGTAAAATTATGGTCTACAAGGAAAGGGTCTGGAAGGGCTTTAATTATTTCCACTAATACACTGAGTCCTTAAATATGTAGTAGAGTGGTGGGTTCCTTGTTTGGTGTTGCTGTGCGTACATGCCAAAAGCAATGGGCCACGATGAAGTTGAACAATGTTACTCTTGCAAAACAATATTAACAAACAAAAAAATCAATTATTATCCAAATCAATTAATAATAATAATTATTATTATTGTCTATTATCCAAATCAATAGACATGAGAAATATTGAGGGGAAAATGACAATTATTTTGAATATGTTTAATCCAATTAAGTAAAAGGTATGTGAGTTTGATTTGTTCAGTGTGGCTAAGACACAAGAAGGCAAAATGTTACAGTGTATCTTGTATTAAATGTCATAATTCAAACAGAATGTTTCCAAAATAAGATATTTAGCATTTAGTTGAATGTATTAGAATGTTAACATGTTTCTTTGAACTTTGACACTTTAACCTGCTTTGCTGATCCTTTGGAATAGAAACATAAAAATCTATTTGAATTAATGCAGGATACAAATGAGATTAAGGTTGGGGTTCTGGCTCAAGAACTCAATGGCAAACTGGTGGTGTTGGGATTTGAACTAATTTCAGTCAAATGAGCAAATTTACTGAATCATGTGCCATTTTAAACTATGTGGAATATTTAAGCACTTTACTGTAAATATATATAAAAACATTGTTTGCAGTACTTTATGGGAAGTGTATTACATTTAATAACTATATAAAATTATTACTATCAATTCTTTAAAGTGTAGGTTAATTACTCATATAAACTTTCACTACCAGTCATTTATTATATATCAATTCAACATAATTAAGGCCATAATAAAAATTATAACAAAAAATCTAGCTAACAATCTATCATTTAAACAGTTTCATTTTAAAAAGAAGTGTCTTTTCAAACATCCAAAAGGCACATGCCCATTTCTTTTGTTTATATGCAACAAACTAGGTCAT
Organism: Silurus asotus; assembly: GCA_024362625.1. Lineage (NCBI taxonomy): Eukaryota > Metazoa > Chordata > Actinopteri > Siluriformes > Siluridae > Silurus > Silurus asotus. The sequence goes on along the minus strand of MU574732.1, from coordinate 639,388 downwards.
TTAACACTATAAAAAGATTTACTTCGAACAAAACGCACATATGTTACACTTGAATTTAATTGAAAAATGCTTGGAAAAAAATGCACTTACGCTTGTCATGTACTTAGTGTACAGTTACATTCTTTCTTTGGATATCACACTGGGTCAGCCATGTTACAGCACCCCTTGAGCACAGAGGGTTAAAGGCCTTGCTCAAGAGCCCCAAGAGTGGCAGCTTGGCAATACCAATGCTTAAAACCCTGACCTGGGACAGATAAGACTAAATTGGAGATATTGGGCCACAATGCACAGCAGAAACTTAGGGTTTCCCCTGGTTCCTCTCAAGGTTTCTTCTGATTCTTTGGTGATTATTTGGGCTTGTTTTGCAACTACAGGACCTGGACATCTTGCATTCATTGAGCCATGAACTCCTTTCTATACCAAAGTATTTTAAAGTCAAATGTGAGGCTCATCTTTCGAAATGTGTGTCATGAAACAGGACAATGATTTGAAGCACAATGAACTGAAGCAACTTTGTAAAAAAGAGTGAGCCTTCTACAAGCTAGTAAATCACTAGATGTACTTTTTCATACGTGGTTTTCTTCTTGCTTATTGTAAATGTGAATCATGACAATGTAACATGGCACATGTTGTTAATTTAACGTCTTTACCACATTTTGAGTCATGATAAGGATGATTTTAATTTCGTCCTAATATGTAAAAAAGTGAAATTAAAAGAGGATGTACTTTCTTTTTCAAATGATTGTATACGTAGACTTTTGAATGCAATATTATGCCCTGTTTCGTTTCAAGCTGTAAAAAATGGACATGAAATAAACGGGATATTGAATGCACAAAAGTAAAAATACAATAAATAAAGCGAAATGTAAGTGAACTGAATTATATGAAAAATTATATTTACTAAAAAAAATTTAATTACAGTCCACACATAAGTGGAAAATGAAAATCGAGACATTAACATTGGGATAATTTAAATGTTTCAGTTGAAATGACAAGCATAATCATGGTTATTTTAAATGAGGACAGTATGAGTGCATACTTCTCATAGAAGACTGTAGAAAGGACATTACTCATAATCACACACTCCGGTGCTCATGTTAGTTCTCACTCTCCGTGGTTTTGCATTGTTTTAAGATTTATAATCACATCCTTGATATCACCCAAATGAGGATGGGTTCCCCTTTTGAGTCTGGTTCCTCTCAAGGTTTCTTCCCCATTCATCTAAGGGAGATTTTTCTTGCCACAGTCGCCTCAGGCTACTCATCAGGGATAAACACACATAATTCACTTTAATTAGCTTTTGTAAAGCTGCTTTGAGACAATGTCCATTGTGAAAAGTGCTATAGAAATGAACTTTTCCAATTAGTTTTGTATCAGATTATGTATGTACATATGTGTACTTTATACACCTATATAAAGGAAATATTCCCGGGCTCAAAGGAATACTAGCCCATCATACTGCTCAAAGCCCTTTGTCAGAGTGTGATTAATCACTACATGCCATCATTTAAGATTCAGTCTCCCTGTAGTCACGATATGATCTTAATCAATAACCTTGGTTCAGGTAGCTGACTTTACTGTGGTCTTAGGAGAGCAGCTTTTGGCCAGCTGGAAGCTGTCCACTGTCCTAGATCCTGGGAATGGGGCAACACACCTGCTGAGATTCACCTCCTGTCCTTGGGTTTCTGGACCTCCAGACCTCATTGTTACACGATGCTTAAAATTGCATTTTGTTTTAGCATGCTACAGTTGCAGCCTAAAAAACAACCTAACCTAAATCTATGTGAGTTCATATGTGAGACAAATCTGTGTTAAAAATGCTAAAATAGATTAAGCGTACAACTTGTTTCATTCTTTTGTACTGCTTTGGGACACCTTTAATAGGTTGCTGCATCCGATTGTCACAAAGCCACATTTTAAATTCAAGAAGAAGAGAAAAATTGACATATTCACACTATGAGCTTACAAATGTGTGAAGAAGAAAAAACTGCTCTGTCTTTATAAATACCTGACCATGTTCTATTAGCATTTCTGTGCTCATGTATCCTTGGAAACAGCACAGACAAATGTCTAATAAAACGACATCCATGTGTTTTTATCCACAAGTTTTAATGGTGCACTTTTAATTAGTCATAATTGTCGCTTTGTATTGTTTGAATGTAATCTGCTTTATTTGATAGTGTAATAGAGATTTAACAGGTGCTTTATTTTTTGCATAGAGCCTGAAACACACTTACTACAAAATATTTCAATCCAAACCTGGTGTAACTGAGTCCAGGTCCTGTGTTAAGTGACACAGGAATTAAGTTAAAGTTATAATTCAGTAATTTCATATCAGGAAGCAGAATAATGTTAGTAATTATTCATATTCCCTCTGTTAGCGATTGTGAAAGCATACAAACTTATGTAGAAGTTCAGTTGATATTCCCTAAAAAATATTTGTTTAAAATACATGAAATACAAGTTATCTAATAAAAAGGCATAGTTGTTCAGCTCATGATGGATGGACTACTAAGATTGCAGCCCAGTGAAGATGCTACATGCTAACATGCTAACCCTAACCTTAGCTACAAATTCAAATTAACAGCAGATTTCATTATGACAGCTATATCAGTTATAGCACAGTCCTGTTTTGTTATTTGGTTAGCAGACTACAAACTCTTTATAAAGTTTTTTTTTAAATATATATTTTAGCTAGTGGCCCTGATAACTAACTAATAACTAGCAAACCAGGGAGAGTGATAATACGATGCAATAGCATAAACCAAGCTAGCTAAGATTACAATATAAGACAGGTAAAACAAAAAGAAAATAATGTATTGACTGCATGACCTAATACTCAACATTTCTCAAACTTACTTTAGATGAAAATCATGGCTTTTTTGTTTAAATTTATTGTCATATTTGTCACTTTGTCTTCCAATACCATTTGGTAAGGATTAGTATCATATAAAATTCATACCTAACTTAACCTAACCTAACCTAAGTGAACAGTAAGTTAATGCAAATATTTGGCTGTCATCATTGGGCATCGTGACCACAGGACTGCTAACATCAGTGTAGGGCTTCATAACTCTAATTTAAAGACTTGTGTACCACCACAGCTAGGGGATGTCTTGTTGTGGTGTTCAATGAAGTTAGTGTTAAACTGATCCCAGAGCAGTTCAATAGGATTTAGGTGCAGTGACCTGGCAGACCATTGCATGGTAGATAACACTGCTCTCTAAATAACTCTTACAGAGCTGATGTATGCTGTGGGTCACATACATTTTTATATGGTGCGATCGGTTCCAATGAGCTTGTTTGACTGTGGGTGTGAGACAGTCTGCTAACATCTTCCCTTATGTTCTCCATCTTACACAAGATCTTCTGTTGGAACCAAAAATGTCACATTTGGACCCACCTATCCACAAATAATTTCTCCAATAATTTACATTGTGAGTTTGGTTGCATATAAAAAAAGCAGCAGGCACATGTCTCAAAAACCAACCAACCAACCAAATAACCAATACCAAAGAGAAACAAAATGGTGTCTTATTAGAATCTTATTAGACATTTATGCCATTGGCCTAAAATATGGTGTTAAATAAAAGTGAGCTTTGCCTAACAGATTAAGTAGTTTGTCAGAAAATCCACTTCTCGATTATCCCCATGTCGAGCATGGCCTGGAGCTCCTCCTGAAGCAGCCGTTCATGTGTAAGGTACATGGTTGATGGCACGATCAGTGGAAATCGCTTCCCTAAGAAACTCTCCATGACCTCTTACATAAGTTTAAAAATAACAGAAAAACATTCTGGTTTGCAAACTTTACAACCTCTGGGTACTGGTATGATTGGTACTACTTTCTCTATTTGTGAAAATACTTCTGACCCCTATGACCTAAAATGCCCCCTAGCACTAAGCACTAACATTAAGCACATGAGCTCCTGGTAAAAACGTAAAAATTTAAGTGTCCTGTATTGTACATTTGTGATTGCTGTTTCTGAATCTGTTTCTGAATTTGACTTCAACTAGATCCAACACATACTGTATTCCATACTTCCTTTGTCAAGATCCACGATGTCTTTTGCAGGTAACATATATAAATTGGAAATCTCAATTAATTAATTAATTAATTAATGCAAGCCCAACAAAGCTAGCTAAAGTGGCCATTAGTGATGGTAAGATTCAGCATTTTGGTGCATCGGCATAAAAGATAACAATGCGTTGCATGAATTTAAAACGTGTGCACTGGATACAAGTTGGCATATGCTTCACGATGCATCATTTTTTGTGACATTTGCTTTGGTAAAATAATTATTTTATTCATATATAATTATGAGTAGATGCGCTATGCTTTTATTACCGTTATTGTTGTGAAAGGAAGGAGGAAGACAGTGAACAATGACTTTCTTGGTAGGCTACTGTTTAGATACAAGCCGTGTAACAGACACTGTATTTTATTTAAGCCTGTGTAAAGTTCATTAGTTTCAGTGTATAAGCCTGCGGCTTATAGACAGGTGCAGCTTATTTATGTTTGAAATAAAAATCTTTGTAAAATTCAGTGGGTGCGGCTTATTTTTGGGTGTGCTTAATAGGTATTTAGAAATGATAAATAGATATACAGATTGATTTTTCTTTACTGAACTGTTTCTCAAGCGTGTTTTCACAGCACCACTGCTGCTACGTGATTATGACGTATCACAACACTACAAAGACTGAGGCATGTCCTGAGAGTCACATAGAATACAGTTTAACATGGCAAAGGTAGAACTGCATCTTCCTGGTGACAGAACAAGAAAATTACTTTTTTATAATCTTTTTGTAACTTTTTGGACTAGAAATTCCTGAGATCCGCATATATAATTTAGCATGTTTTACAATAAAAACCCTTCCTAACGCAACCCTCTCTATTTATCCGGGCTTGGGACCGGCACTAAGAGTGCACTGACTTGTGCAACCCTAATGGCTGGGCTTGGATGATTAACTGTGGCGACCCCTAACAGGCGCAGCCAAAATTCGAAGAAGGACTACAAAGGCGTATTTGTGCGAGGGCCATGCGTAGAAGTCAGAAGGCATTTAAGTAAATTGATGATCTGCTGTCTGTCTAAACCAAAGAAATGAACTTTCTGTACCACATTGAACCGCACAGCATAATTTTTTCCATTGCATCATTTTGCATTGAATAGCAAATCAAGATCAGATTGTAATACAGGTGAATCGAATCGCATCAGTAACTGCTTTATGTGTATCTTTAATGTATCGTATCATTGGCTATGCATCTAGATGCTAATCCTATAGACAACAGTTATAGAGATGCACATCCCTACAGCACATCAATCACATTGTTGCTGGGTGCGGAATGCGAGCCTGTTAGTGCCTGATCAGTGGGTCGTTGAAGCACAGTACCAGGGCAAACAGGCCACACATTATTCTCAATGATAGAACCAAGACATAGCTATCCCTGATAATATTCTGGTAAAAGAGGTAGTAAAAGTAGGCAAATAGAAGAACTTTTAGAAGATCCCAAGCAAGTGAATACTTGTGCTTGTGTAATTATGATTATAGTCAGAATCCTAGTAATTGCTTGAGCAAGTCTTCAATTTTTTATTGCAAATTATTGCAGATTATTACACAGACACACATGTATACCATTTTTCTTCATTTGCATTAACCACGTAAACCATCACGATTTAAAAATTATTAAGGCCGTACCCTAAAGTGGCTCTATTTGATATGCCTAATGTTCCTTTCCAAGACTGAGGTGACATGTTTATAGGATATCATACACTTAGAAAGTGGAAAGTGGCATGCTGTATCTCTGCACCTTGACACAAGGCACCACTTTACGAACTGAACCGTCCCGGAGTGTGTATGGAAATGATTGGTCCTTTGTGCTCAGAAATCACGAAGCATCAGTTTTGCTACAGTTGACTATTATCTCTGATTGCATGGAACAGCTTGTCAAGCATTTATGTGCTAATAAATAAAGTTAATATTATACAAGAAGAAGAAGAAGCAATCCACCGAGCAGAACAAAAATCAAAGAAGTCGGGTAGCTGTGGCCTGTCGGTATCCTTAAACTGCTTCAGTTGCTTCTATCATTTTACAGATAAGGAGTGATTATTTTTTTTCACACCTCATCAACTCTAGGCCTCAAGACTTGCTAGATATTGTTCTTGCCAAAGAGTTCTTCAGCATTTTTAGATAAATGTGCCCTTTAGGTCATAAGACTGCGACTTACATCATAATGATATTTATGCCGGAAATGTTATTTATGCTGGAATGTTAGTCATATTCAGTGACAGCTTTCCAATTATGCAAATAACCTGCATGGGTGGCACGATGGTGCAGTGTTGCCATGCAGCTCCAGGGTCTTCAGTTCAAGCTCCCACTGTCCAAAAATGTGCCTGTAGCTAAATCGGTTATGCTAATGTGTATGTGAATGTTTGAACATGTGTCTGTTTGGTGCGCTCCAATGAACCACCGTCCCATCTCAGGTGAATTCTTCCATCATGCACACATTTTTCCCAGGATAGGTTCCCATCCATGGCAGTCCTGCCCTGGGCAGGATTATATGGCTTTGGAAAGTCAACAAAGAAAGCAAGCTGGATGTAGTTCACACCTCTAAGGTTACCACAATATTCTCAAGGTACGGGTCTCTAACAGGGAGTTTCAGTGTGTGTGTTAGAGATGTGCATCCTCATAACTAAGGCCAATGCGATTTGCATCTCTATGCATAGCCAAAGATATGATACATCAGCGATACATAGAAAGCAGGATGCGACACGATTCCCCCCATTACGGTGCAGTGCGATCCAATTTCAATTTGATTCAACACAATATGATGCAATGGAAAAAATATGATCCTTTGCAATTCGATATGGCGCAGATTGTTAACTTTAATTTCTTTGGTTCAGACAGACAGCACATTCTAAATTTTCTTGATGACCCTTATGCTTTTGTAGCCCTTCTTCTTATGCAAAAAACAAAACAAAAAAAGACGTTCTTTTTACGCATGCTCAGGACACGCCTCCGGTCTCCGTAGTGTTATGATACGCCATATTCACGTAGCAGCATTGGGTCGCTCGAGAAACAGTATGGCGGAAAATAAAAAATATATAAATAACTAATAAAAAATAAAAAAAATGTCTACATGGAGAATATTGGTCACAAATATTGGTCACTTTTTAAAAATAATAAAAGTATAAAACATCTATTAATAATTATATATAAATACGCAAAAAATGATTAAAAATACATGATACAAATTGTATCAGATGCACAATTTTTTTAATCACTTGATGATATTGAGAGAGAGAAAGAGAGAGAGAGAGAGAGAGAGAGAGAGAGAGAGAAAAGAAACAGATTTTCGAGAAGACATTGCTGTGCACGTGCAGAGGATGTGAAATCATTTTACGTGACATTTCTGTAATTAAGGCATTTCTTCCTTTCATTTTCAAAAGAGCACAAAATTATAAATGCAGCTAAGAACTCGGACGCGACCCAAAAGAAAAACAAAACCAGGAAGTAAAACAGATCTCTAGGACACAATACCATGTTACGAGGACATGTGGGAGAGGTAAGAAATGTAAAGAGAAGAAATTACAGACACAGGCTTTACATCGCAGGAATCTAAATCCAGAGCCTCTGAAGGTTGATCCTTGTTAAGGATCTTAAGGAACACAGTGTTCATGGAGTCATGATCTGGATATAGAACAGACAGGCAGTTATTTTATTCAGGATCCAGACTTCCCACAGTGAATTTCTGTGCTATTAAGGCCTGTAAGAACACCGTTTCCTTTTACAAGCTTTCTTTTCATTAAAGGGGAAAAAAAGTGCTTAATCTTTCTTACATTATGGGGGTTATCTCAGACTGATTTAAATAAATACAATTGCTTTGATAACACACCAATAAAAGAGTCCCTCTTTCTAAGCTTAGAGAGTGTGTTTGCAATAAACTTAAATGAAAAGCAGACTTTTTCCATTAAATCCATGAACGGTGCCTGCATTTAACTGATAAGAGACTTGACACGATGCATATCGAAAGAATGTTTGAGGCACTTGGATCAATAAAAAGCGGCTGTTCGGTGTAGTTTACAGCGATGAACCAACCGAGGAACTAGGATCAGTGTGACCACTGTGTTTATGTGGATGTGATCGCGTTAGAACCAGCGAGAGGTTATTTTTTTCCTGGAGTGCTGTTGCTCCTTATGTTCCATTGGTGCAGTAGTCCATAAAATGACATACAGTAGTTCTGACTTATTTTTACAAGTGTAAATTATTATAGGTGCTACAGTTTGTTGATTTCATTTTGCAAACCTTATCTGCACCTTATCTCACCTTAAGTGCATTCCGATGTTAAATCTTTGATTGCCTCAATGAAACACACATTTCGATTTACAGCATTTGGCAGACGCTCTTATCCAGAGCAACTTACAACTCAGCATGTTGAGGGGTTAAGGGCCTTGCTCAAGAGCCCACCAATGGTAGCTTTTGTACATGTGACCTTCCGATCCAGTTCAATGCCTTAACCACTGAGCTATCACTTTCCATATAAATATATGAATGAAATATTAGGGCTAATTGGTGAAAAGCATCCTGTTAAATTGTGTAATTCCTTTCGAAAGTACAATAATTAACAATTCGGCTAAATTATAACCTTTAAGACTAACTTAATTAGATACGTAAGTAAAGAAAAACCACTAAAAAATATATATATAAAAGGCAGTGAGTAACCAAAATCTAAAAATAACAACATTGAGGCAAAACAGAAAAACGAGGGAGAGAGAAAATACAAAAAGAAAACCTTTCCTCTGTGAGCAAAGCAGCATGTCACAGCTTACTGTGTCCTTTCAGCTTAATAGTGTGCCTCCTCTTACCCTCTGGACCTGCCTGAGAATAGACCATCATCCTCTATCCTCCTGTTTTTTTCATTTTAGAGTGATTTGAACTTATGATTCATATTTTTTGCTGCAGATAATCTCACCTGGTCTCCCTAGAAACTAGCAGTTACTTCTTGCTGCAGTGATTATGCCAATACTCGTTATTCGCAATATTGTAATTCTCGGAATCATGTATTATTTCAATGCGTTCGGTCCTTATTTTAATTTCATCCTCTAAAACAGGATTTCCTTTTTGATTGTTGTATCTTCAGCGTCTTGGTGAGTTGTTTTATGGTTGCCGCTGGCGTATTAATTGAAGCTGCTTCATCACAATGCCAGACATTTGAGATTTCCACACAAACAAAAATTGAATTGAACTAAAATATTAATGGGTTTGCACAGTGTTTGAGAATAAAAAAATCCTTACTTGTCAATTGACTGAGGGATAACGTTTGGTGACTGCGCTTCAATCCTGATTGGTGAAGACAATCACTGTTATGATAAACGCCTAGATTAACAGCAATATTTATAGTTAAGGCGAAGCAAGCGTTTCCTTGCCGCAGCTCCATTAGGCCTCGTCCATCTTTATAATGTGGAAGTATAGTCTGTTTGACAGAGAATTTCCTCTGTGTGACTTTGATGAAGCTTTGGTCTGTTTGAACAGCGCCCACTCAGTTCCCCCACAGTCTGTTTGTTGAAAGAAGTCATGAGCTTCATTGTTTAAATCAGGGTTTCTTAAATTGTTCAATTCTGTGCATCAGGCATGTGGGTTGACAGCTTCAAATTCAGTATGGATTAAAAGTATTCTCGCCTATTCAATGTAACAATAGACAAACCCTATAAAGTACTATAAATAGAAAAGAGTCAAATAAATGTGTTGGTTAGATTCTGTAGCTTTTAGTTTTGTATCATGGTCACCTCAGAGTAGTTTGAACCAGTTGCTCAAAAGAAATCGCAAAACTTTGCTACAATGGGACCTCTCAAAGGGTGGGATGTATTGGATAGCATCTGAAAAGTTTTGTTCTGGAACTGGATGTGTTACAATAAGCAGGCAAAAGAACTTTCACAAGGGCTGAACTGAACAGGACAAATCTTTGTTCTTGCCAATTTTCTTCTTAAATGCACTTTGAGAGCTGACCGCTCATTTACTGCCTCATATATCCAAATTAGGCAGTAAGTCCGTTTTTGAAGATTTTGGAAGCAGAATAAACGGGCAAGAATAAAGACGGAAACTTTGACAACGGACATCGTGTGATGCACCCACAGATCGAGGAAGCAGCTTAGAGTTGGCAAAGTAATTAGCATTAAATATCAATTTCAACAACAGTATCACTTTATGAAAATCTCCGGGATAAATATAATTTTTTTTAATAAAAAATAAGGGTGGTTACATCACTATTGCATAACCTACAATAATGCATGCATTGACATTTAAGATGAACAATTAAATATTCATGTACGTCCATCTGCTTTCGTAATGGATTATATTTTACTGTAATTCATGAGCAATTTGTGCCTCATTCAAATGCGTGTACAGGATATGCATATGCATATACATACATATGCATAGGGTAAAAGAAAAAAAAAAGAAATGATTGTCTTCACATGGTGTTGGGGCACCAGGGAGGTGGCAGCTTAGACTACTGGTATTTGGCTTTGGATGTGAAGGCCCTGAGCCCAAATCCCTGCCACACCAAGCTGCCTCTCTGGGCCCCTGACCAAGGCCCCTAACCCCGTAGTTGCTAAGTTTTATAAATGAGATGCATATAAGTAGCTCCCTGAAAAGGGCCTCTGCCAAATACCATAATTGTGAATGAACAGCATGAGCCACCAGAACAGCTTTAGTCCTTTTGGGATCGATTTTACAAGATGTTGGAAAAATTTAATGGCATTTTTCTAAAGATATTCTCTCAGTTTGGTGTTTTTTAGTTTCCCCTGATGATGCCAAAGACCATATAATATCATGTAAAACTTACCAATGTGCTCATGGTGAGCTGCTTGCAAATGAATACAAATATTCTATCAGGAAATCTTTTCTCATCAAGGTAATCAGTGAAAAGAAATTGGTATTCATTGGCTGTGACTCTTTCTTTCTAAGCGAATAATCAGACCCATGTCAGGAAAATGATGACACAACATAACAGTTTTTTTGTAACCTGTCTATCTATTCCCATAGCGATCTCTGCTTTCATTTGTGTCTTTCTTTCCGCTTCTTTTTGTGCCTGCTGACTTCAGTGGTTTCTGGGCAGCTCTAAGCATTACGATTGATCGGCCATAATGAATTTTCTATTCCGTTTTAACTGTACAAAGTTGGGATGCTTCACTAATTCCATGGTGCAGATTGGCAGCAATAAGCAGGCAGGTAAAATATAGGATTTGCTCCTGATTCCACTCAACCAGGGGCATGCAAATGTGAATGGAGCCGGCAAAGAGCTCTAAGCTAAGACCTGAATAGATACGGAACCTGGAAATTTAGTCGGTCTAGGCAGTTAAAAATGCACAACACTACATTGCAAACTATGGAACCATCCAGAGCTATGCATGGACACAATTACAATTACTCCAGTAGTCCCTAATATGATCCAATCGACACAAATAAACAGATAATAATTACTGTAAAACATGCTAAAATTTCTATTTTCAATATGCAATATTTGTGTCAGTGTGTCCAAACGACATCATTTCGAAATTTTAGTGCACTGGGGAATATCAAAAGCAAAGCACTCACATATACATTACTGACAATTTCGTTTCCTTCAAAGCAACAGCACACGGGAGAATAAACCTAAAAAAAAAATTCAAGTATTATTTTAATGATATCCATTTTATTGTAATACAGAAAATGATTATGAAGATTCATTACTTGCAATATTGCACAATAATAATGGTCTTAAATCCAAGGAGAGAATCATCAACCCAGATCTTTCCTGTGTTTGCATAATTCTTGGAACGTTGCTAAAAGTGCGCCGTTACAGTAAGTCTGAAGTCTGCCTACCGATTACAGCACTGGCACTGTGTGCGCATAACTCAACACCGGGTGTCCATGTGGGACTATCCAGCAGCAGAAGTGCAGACGTTCCAAGCAGAAGTAGAGCATCAGGATGAATCATAGGCGCTAAAACAGTAGAAGTATGTCAGGATCCGGCTCCAGCATCACATCAAGCAGCAGGAGTGTACATACATTTTAAAGAAGAGAGCAAGATAAAAAAAAAAGAGAGAGAGAAAGAGACAGAAAGAAAGGAAGCAGCCACCTACAATGGTCTAAAAGTGTGCTAATTGTTAGAAAGGGAAAGCAGGGTATAAGATTGACTTAACTGGAGAGCCTAGGTAACACTGGGAGTTTCACATGCCACGCCACCATTAGCAAACCTTGCACGAGAGAAGATGGGATGACAGAATGAAAATGTCCCATTTTACCGTACATCTTCCTGCCCATAAAGCTCTCAGAGCTTCACATTTCCTACAACAAACTGCTTTTTAACTTCCAGAGATTGCTCGCTCAACCTCAGCATCACTTCCAGTTTATTTTGACCCCTTGCTGGTACAAAAAGGACATATACCAACTACAACTTGATAACTGTGTTTTGTTTTTAATATACAAAATTATTTTTCTCTGCTGTATGATCATCTCTCTTATATAGAGATCTAAAAAGAGATAAAAAAATTTTTTATATATATCGCATAAAAATAGGTTGCTGCAAAAAAAATATTTTTTATTTTTTTATTTTTTAATAATTAATTTCTTTTAGATTTTTGAGATTCCCAATTTGTTTGACTGGTTTGAAGACAAAATCTACAACTGGCCCATTATAAGATGTCAGCAATAATAGACCAATTGTGTTCTTTTATTAGGAATTTTCTAATAACTACACAAAATAGAATTGTGCACGTGTAAATATCACAATCTTTACAGTGAGGGTCAAAGGGATTCATTAAGCATTTTAAGGGGTAAATTACAGAGGTGCTAAGAGGTCATGCATTATAATCTTTTTTTTTTCTTTTCTTATTTTATTATGATCTCAACACAAATTGCAAATGTAAAAACCACTAGACTTTCTTTTGTCTTCTCCCAGTAGGGGGCGCCACAGCGGATCATCTGCATGTTTGATTTGACACGTTTTTATGCTAGATGCCCTTCCTAACGCAACCCTCGGCATTTATCCAGGCTTGGGAACGGCACTAAGAGTGGCTGGGGTTGGTTCCCTGACTGGGAGACCTGCTAATGTAAAAAACACTATTTTTAAAAATCTCTTGTCTTGTGAATGTTTATGGTGCATATTCTAAAGTACGCATTGGCATCTTACAAGTCCTGATCACGAGAAAACAAAAAATTATAATGCATGTACTCTTTGGACTTCATAGGAAACAGTTAACAGTTGAAAACCTCTAGTGTATATTATCCACTTACACTAAGTACAGCATGTGTCACATTTTGTCTGCAGTGTTTTATCACTATTAAGTCAAATTCCTATAATTTCTATTTGACTTGGTTCATAGAGTTCAATTAAAGTGGGGATTTTTTTGGTTCGTTTTAAAAACAATATAAATACATACATAAATAAAGACAATAATAAATGATCTATATTTTGTATTATACATGAAAATATGCAAATTGCACTAAAATCGAACTCCATTTGGTCGTACTTGCTGCTACATGGAATCAGTGCTGGGGTCTTGTGTGTTATATTTTATATTAAACGTGTCATGGCTAGTCTTTCACATCCATCAAACATCCATATCGACCTGTTACAGCTGCATCAGAGCCTCGGGTCACTTCTGCCTTATATGCTGTACTTCTTGAGGTCATCATTCTGAACATGCTAAATACTTTGGGAGCTTAGTTTTTTTTTTCCTCTCTGTCCCTGACTCAATATGTATATATTTTTTTGACTGTATATACAACATTGTTTTACGTTCAGTGCTGCGTGATCTGCTAACGCTTTATTAAATGAGATCTAAGAGAGAAAAACACAAACATGTCTGTAGGTTTTAGCAAAACACATAGGCTAATTGTCACCTTGTGTGTGTTGATAACAGAAGTGTTTGATAAGAGTCATTAATTCTTTTCAATTGATTACTGCTTGCCAAAGATATCCCAGATTTAAGCAAACCTTTTATTGGACATTTTGTTCGCTTTGATTTTTTTTTCTTTTACTTGAAGAATCTCTCACCACCAGATCATATGCTTAGATTTTCGCAGTCACACCAGGATTTGGTACATTTACAAAGATTGGACAATTTTTTTCACTGAAGCAAGCAGCTGAAAACTGGCCATTGGACAAATGCTGGGCATCTTTTGGACATCTGCCATTGTTTGTGACCATGATGGCTCACCGGGAGCCTCGCCCAGGAACCGTGTCACACAGATTTTCCAAAAAATTGCTCCAATATGCATTTTTTAGCCAATGAGCTGATTACACTGATTTCATAATCAGTGAAAAAACGGAAGACAATTAAAGGTAAGTTGCTTTTTTGTGTAAAATATCTTTATATATTACACATCCAGAACAGTTTTTGTTGGCATTTCTGGATGTTCAAACCTCTGGTGTGCCTTTGATATCCAGCCCTCATATGTGTGGGCTAACAGTTTTAGTCAACACTCTAAGCAAATGCAGTGCGTTGAAGGGAAAAGCTTCAGACTCCCTGTAACGTTGAAATGCCACCAAAAAATTTGTACTGGCACAATTAACTCTCAGTCTCTCTGGATGAGACGAGAGGATGCATGACCATTAGCTATTCTGACACATTTGAATATGAGTGTGTGTGTGTGTGTGTGTGTGTCCAGTTAAACATGAACGAACCTAAACTGTAAAAGGACTATTTGACATCTCAGTTTGTGCATGCTGGATTGTCTTTGCATCACATTAGACCAGAATGTGAAAGACTCACTTTGCAGAACCACTTGACTAAGCTTGCAGATTCACCAGAGCATTGTAGACGCTGTTATTTTTACTTATGTGTAGCTATTTTGGGTTTCAGTTCTGTGAGCCATGTATTTGACAATGCGCATTTTGCTCCATGAGACTTTCTGCCAAATATGAGACTTGCTTCATGCCAAAAGAAAAAAAGGATAGAAATGTCTTTTTTAGAAAACGTTAAGATGGGAGGTCTATTGACTAAATTAATGCTCCTAAGAGAGAACGTAAAAAAAGGGATCAGTCTCTGGGCATTGACCTTAACGTGTCTCTCCATTCTCTCGACAGAATCCCTCCTGTCTTAATATTATAGCGCACTAATTCTTCCCTGATCTCCTGACGAGGGCCCGAGTTCAGAGTTGGCAGCATAACGAAGCAGGCTTAGTGAGAAGCAAGTTAATTCTCCTTATCTCCAGCTCACCTCCTTTTCCCTTTTGGCTGTTGTCAGTTTTCTAGCACACACCTCAAACAGCACAGTATGCAGGCAAAATGCAAGTGGGGTATTGCAACCTGAATCCAAAGGCTCATTTTTATTTATTTGTCTGTCTAAAGGTAGAGGAAAAAAAAAAGGAATACTATAGTACATGCATATAGTTTCCAGCATTGTGCTTTTATATGTGATTAGTTTTAATTATTTCCTAAAACCTTTAAAATATATATACACCAACCAGGCATATCATTATTACATTAAAATATTATGGATAACACTGATTGCCTCTGCATCATGGTACCTGTTAGTGGGTGGGAAATATTAGGCAGCAAGTGAACATTTTGTCCTTAATGTTGTTTTAGATCAAATGGGCGAGTGTAAGGATTTGAGAGAGTTTAACAAATAGTGACGTCTAAACGACTGGGTCAGAGCATCTCCAAAACTGCAGCTCTTGTGGGATGTTCCTGGTCTGCAATGGTCAGTATCTATGTGCTCCGAGGAAGGAGAGGTGGTGAACCAAGGTGGGCAGTCAAGGCTCATTAATTGCACGTGTAGAGCGAAGGTTGGCCCGTGTGGTCCGAACCAACAGACGAGCTCCTGTAGCTCAAACTGCTGAAGAAGTTCATGCTGTTAATTCTCAACATGCCAGAACTGTTTTGGCAAAAAAAGAGGGACAGACACAATGTCTCTACTTATCACCAACATACAGTTCAGCGTCAGTTCAACAACAAGCAGAACTTTTAGAGAGGAATAAATGATGGAAGAAACTCCTGAATCGAACGCGCCACAATACATGTGGCCTTATTTACGTCAGTTATTTAAGAAGTTAAAAAAAGAGGTCCCCTGGTGGTCTAGTGGTTAGGATGCGGCGCTCTCAGCGCTGTGGCCCGGGTTCAATCCCCGGTCAGGGAACCAACTGCAGCTACTCTTTGTGCCGGTCCCAAGCCTGGATAAATGGGGAGGGTTGCATTAGGAAGGGTATCAGCGTAAAAACATGTGCCAAATCAAACATGCAGATGATCTGCTGTGGCGCCCCCTACTGGGAAAAGCCAAAAGAAAGTTTATATAAGAATTTAAAAAAGAAGGTTTTGGGCTCATGAGAATTGTACTTAAGTACATGGTTTGCGTACTTCGTCCACCTAAGGTTCTTGCTCAAAGGCCCAGCAGTGGCCCCTTGGTAGTGCTGGGATTTGAACTTATGACCTTGTGACCTTCCAATGCCTCAACCACCGTGCTACCACCTAACATTTTAATTCTAAGCATTTATTTTAATAAAGAAACAAAAAAAATTGAAAGCTTCAAATAGGAAATCAGTCATGTGTAATAAGCTCAGTATGCATTATGTCCATCTTGCTGCAGAAGCAAACATCAGGAGATGCAGCTGGATGTGATCCACCTCATCCAGTAAATCTAACCTGTAACTCTAAAACTTACAATACTGTACAAGTCGAAACAACACATTTACACAGAAGGAAACACCGACCTGTTTGTTGACTTCACCCAGGTCAGAGGAGCTCGACGAAATGTGACACCGCCCCCTTTATGTTATGCAGCGAGATGAACTCGTTCACTCTTTTGTGCCGTGTCTTCTAAGATGTGTGCGCATGTGTTGTTTCTTGGACCTGTTATGCTCACTGATTATGCTCAAGTTTTATAGCATTATATCGTTTTCTCCTATTCATGGCACCCAGTGTCTTGTTGGGAGAAAGGATAGTAATCAGGACTGCCCAGGAGAGATTTGATTTCATGTTCCTTTTTTTAGGCTTTTTTTTTTCTTATAAAATAAATTACAAAAAACAAGTTTTCATTGCACACAAACCATTTAAGAAAGGTTTGGGGGTGGGGGGGAGTAATTCAACATCTGGGTACAGAAAAAGCTTTGGCACCCTCTGGTGTTAACTTTTTTTAGTCTGATTGTATTTTTAACTGTAGAACGCAGGGGTAAATGAAGGAGACTGTGGTGAGGGGGAGAAAAAATATTACTTTACATAGAGGACACCACGGTGAGCCGAATGTTGTCCTGGCAGATGGCAAGATCGAGGAAAGAAATAGACACGAAGTCTGAATTGCGATAGAACACGACCCCCCCAACAACCCACCCCCGACACCCACCCCAAACTGTTTGCTATTAGTCTCAATTGATTCAGTTACAAATGACATATTCAGGACATTAGAGACTTTACATTAGCGTTGCTCCCGGCACCGAGGAGCCCACCTCAGGAGCGGAGGATATGCAGATCGACAATAAGCTGCTACGTTGTATAAAATCGTATTGAGACTCAGTGTTGCTGCTGTGACTGCCTGCCTCCCGATGCCTTGCATCTGCTTCCCAGCTCCTGTGAGGTCATGGGTATTTGTTGAGGCTAATTATTATCTGTCAGGGCACAGCAAGACTGTGCAGACCACTGCACTGTGTCCATCCAACGGGATTGCTGTCTGCATTTAAATGGTGGCAATGCCCTCCCCCTTTTTTCTCGCTTTCTCTCTCTACCTCCCTGCTGTGCTGAGCAGCATTTGTTATTGCTATGCTGCGCCACTCCTATCTAGCGAACCATCCATACCGTGGTTACAGATCAACCACGGATCAAACTTTTTTTCCCCCCTAGTCTTTCAAGCACAGCATTCGTCATCCTGTAAAAGGTGGGATGTGACACAAAGCCGGCCTGATTGCTCACCTCATGTTGTGCTTTCTCAGTCGGACCTACATTTCGGATGTGTGCAATAAACCTGTTGTAAGGCGCCACAGGAGATCCAAATTTTCTTTCTGCATGAGTGTGTGTGTATGTTCGACTCTTTAGAGACCAGCTTTGGTCTAGCCTCGCCGGTCCTACGAGTGAAGAAGCGAGCGAATCTCCTGGCAATAATGCTTAAGCGAGGTGCACCAAAGATTACCGCATTAATATCTCGGGCCTATTCGTTTGGGGACGTGTGAGCGAGTAAAATGCGATCCCAGCAGGAAAGATTTCCTCCAACACATTTACTCCAAGTAGAGAAAACTGTCCCTGGGTTTATTACCCCTAATCAGCACCATCTGCAGGGCTGCATGTGAGAACAGAAAGCATCGTCATTTAGTCAATAGACCTAGGTGGGTGTGGATCTGCTCCTGCCGTGCATCTAACTAACAAAGTCAGGCGCAGAAGACAGAAAGAAAGAAAGAAAGAGGAACAGTTTCACAGCAATCACTCAATCTCAACATCTAACAACATTACATGCTAATCATATAAATAATAAATGAAATCTAGCAAAATATGATGGTCAAATAAGATCAGACCAACGGACCCACATCAGCCTACAGGAATTCATTATAAAGGCTTTTTGCTTTTGAACCTGTACTAAAGAGCACCACATTTTCTGATATACATCTACATGGTATAAATCAAAATAAATGTGTTGTACATCAGTTTTAGTCTTAGTTCAGCCTGAATAGTTATTAAAGCATAATATCGAAAGATCCATTGACATCTCTGACTTAAGCTACGTTGTTAGGAAATTAAACACCCTGGAATACATAAACCCGTGGAAGCCCTGGAGGGCACGGTAGGGGGAAGTAATCGTGTTCTAGTTCATGTTCACCTCACTGCATGCTTCAATTTCTGTTTTGCGTATCATCATAAAAGCGTTTCCACTCTCAGATGATAACATAGCGGGGGAAAAAATCGTTACATTAAAAACACTATGAACAAACAAATGTTATTTAAAATGCATATGATATTGTGCATAGCATTTGAAGCTTTAGAATTCAAAAAGCTTTGAAGATTGAAGAAAAAGAAAGAATAAAAGCGCCTGCATTTGCTTTCCTTTAAAGCACATACTTTTGCATTTCTGTTTAGTTTCCCCTCTGGCAGAAACACATGGTCAAGGGATCAATCATATATTTAATCGTGCTTTTCAGATTACTTGTAGGAGGATACATGGAAAGTGATTTATAGAGCATAATAATAATAATAATAATAATAATAATAATAATAATAATAATAATAATATCATCATCATCATCATCATCAAATGTCTTGTTGTTTTATTGATCATGACATCCGGTCTATTTCAACCCAAATTCAGTGGGTGGAAATGATTATTTTTGCAGGTCACTAAAGTAACCATTTCCTTCTGGTGTTCACTCAGATTATATTTATATTATAATTTGGTTTAACTCAGATTTGCATACAGTATCCATGGAAGGGCCGTTGAGTGTGACTGACTAAAACAGTGCGAATGAAGTTTACTGTAATAGAATACTGACTGGCAAATATCAGTTTTTAGGTACTGTATATTTTCTGGACTATAAGCCGCTACTTTTTCCCCACGCTTTGAACCCTGTGGTTTAAACGAAGCGAATAATTTATTAATTTTTCCTGGGTTTTTTCCGGTTTCACAAACTTCAAGCCAAAAAACTGAACCCCATAACATTAGACCAATGAAATTTCCGAACGGAAACGAAAAAAACGCATCTCACCAGTGTTCTAAGCTGCACGGCTTCGGGAGAAAAAACTTTTTTCTCAAACGCACGACGATGCCAAAAGATAAACTCCAGAGAGAAATAGTTGTGAAAGGAAGAAGGAAGACAGTGAACAATGACTTACTTGGTAGGCTACTGATTAGATACAAGCCGTTGTAATGCGTTGAGTCTGCGTGAAGGAAGAGCTCGCTTTTTCTGGTAATACCAATGCCAGGCTATTCCCAACATACCGCCTTATTTCACCCCTTACACCGTGTGTAACGTGTCTTTTGTTAAAGCCTGTGTAAAGTTCATAGACATGTGCTTATAGACAGGTGCGGCTTATTAATTTTCAAAATAAAAATATATGCAAAGTTTAGTGGGTGCGATTTAGAGTCCGGAAATTACGGTATTTACATTTAGAATTAATTTTGATATTGCAGTGGGTACAAAGCAGTCTAGGGTTCCTTTAGACTTGCAGCATTATTCTAGTATTGTATTCACTGTCATGAAGTACACCCATCATCAACTTTATGTTTTTATTTAAAGAGCCTCAATAACATTTGTGTGGTCCTCAGTGACTACTATAAACAAACATAACCATATTTATTTCCAAGAAGTAAAATAGCATTCAGGACCCAGATGGAAAAATAGAAGTACCCAAGAATAATTATAAGCAAATATAAAACATCAGCCATGACCCAACAAGTAATTGTTACAGTGCAATTATTTACTTCAATCTACAATCTGTCTCATAATGACACAGCAAAAAATAAATAATATTGGGATAAAGTTTGCAAATAAAAAAAAAATATTTTGGAACAAGAATTCCGACCCTTTGATGAGAAAATTGAAATTGAGCTCAGGTGCATTCTTAAGAACATCTTGTTGAGATGGGAGATAGGAGTCTGTCTGTCTCTCTATCTCTCTATCTATCTATCTATCTATCTATCTATCTATCTATCTATCTATCTATCTATCTATCATACATTCTTGGTGTGAGAAGGGGCAAGATCCACTTTATTGCTGTCAAATCAGCACACCTTAAAGAGCCCTCAAAAAATACTTAATCAAAAAACAATGGCACATATTATGGTCTCTCCTTAGTATTTTGCATGGTCCAATAATCTTAAAAGGCTATGCACCTTTCATTCTTTTGTATTTTTCAGTCTATACCTCCTCTTAGAATGGCCATTTACCTCTATTTTATCCTAATTTGCATAATTCCCTTCCTGTCTGATAATGTATCCTTTTTTTCAGCAATATGTCTGCTCAGATTTTACCCCCTAATTATTGCTTACCAAACAGATTTTTCTTGCTTGCCAAGCACATTGTCTTTGTGTTTCTCTCCTCTGAGAATTTTCCAATTCTTCAAAAAAATCCCTACATTTACCACTATTTTTATATAATCGTATCAATAAATTGCTTTACTTCCTGACTTGGAGTACTAAAGCATAGATATTATATTTGAACCCTTCATTATATACTGATTACTGATAAATGTAACTGTAGTCAGGTTAATACTGAATAATACAATCAATAATATAATCATGGTAAGTTTATTAGCATAAGCAGCATATGATTAAAGTACTAATTTTAGCTACATTTCTTTAATGTACTGTACATGATTTTAAAAAGCGCACATCTGGATATATGAGTTCTAACAGCTAAAAATGCATATTAGAGCCAAAACTAAAGCATGAGGACAAAGGACCTGTCAGCAGAGCTCAGAGACAGGATTATGTCTCTAAAAACAAAAACTAGCCAAGATCACAGTGTCCTATATTATTTGTGAATAGAAGACATTTGGATCAACCAGGATACTGGTTGCCTGTCCAAATGAAGCAATCACGACAAAAGGACCTTAGTATAAGAGGTGATCAAAACCCTGATGGTTGAGCTCCAGAGATCATTTGTAGAGATCTATCCATTACTGCTGGTAGTGATATACCCTAGGCAGGCAGAGTAGACATTCCTTCAGTCCAAATTTGAATATTGTCTGAATGTATTGTATTGTATTGTATTGTATAAGGCCATCTCTAAAGCAATTTACCATTCTACATTAATAATGGTTTATAAATCATTCTTTTGAGTGCGATAGCCTTTGGGTGCCTTGCTAATATCTCAAGAAGTGAGCGTCTGAAGTCAGCACATCTCTGGGAAGACACATTAAATGTTTATGTGCATGAAAGTATAGTCTCAAAAAGGTATGATTTTTCATGAAAGAATGGCTAGGAACATCAAATATATATTTTTTTTAAACACATGGATCAGAACCGCAGCAGCAGGTTTAATGCTAACATTTTTTTTTCTGGTGACCAACCTACTGATCTCCACACTATGCTGTACCACAAGGACGCTAATGGCTCACTGATACTTTTCTGATTCTACTGCAGTATTATTATGCAGTTCTGCTCCACTCTGAACATTCTAGATCACTCTGGGCAATTATTCTGTATATAATAGTATATAATACTTTTATTTAATCATTCTATTTAATGCTTCTATATAAAATTCATTGTATAACCCAGTTTATCCTAAGAAGCTATGTTTATATTTATACTTACAGTACTTACTCATTTGCATATTCTCATGCACATTTAACATCTTTTTTGCTGTACATTAATTCATTTAAAGGTGTATCTCAGTACATTAGAATGTTCTGGAAAATTTATTTTAGTAATTCAACTCAAATTGTGAAACTTGTGTATTAAACAAATGGATGAAAATCTGGAAAGGGGACTTTGTACCACTGATTCTTCTTCTCTTTAGCCCAATTAAGACGCCTCAGATGTTGTCTGTGGTTCAGGAGTTGCTTAACGAGAGGAATATGACAACTGTAGCCAAATTCCTTGACATTTCTGTGTGGTGGCTCTTGATACCTTGACCCCAGCTTCAGTCCATTCCTTGTGAAATTCACCCAAATTCTTGAATTGGTTTTGCTTGACGAGCCTCTCAAGGCTGCGGTTCTTTCGATTGGTTCTGCATCTATTTCTTCCACACTTTTTCCTTCCACTCAACTTTCTGTTAACATGCTTGGATACAGCATTCTCCCTCCTTGTGAAGGGTGTCAATGATTGTCTTCTGGACAACTGTCAGATCAGCAGTCTTCCCCATGAGTGTGTAGCCTAGCCAAACCGAGAGGCCATTTTGAAGCCTAAGGAAACCTTTGCAGGTGTTTTGAGTTGATTAGCTAATTGGCATGTCAACATATTCTAATTTGTTGAGATAGTGAATTGGTGGGTTTTTGTTAAATGTGAGCCAAAAATCATCACAAGTAAAAGAACCAAAGACTTAAATTACTTCAGTCTGTGTTCATTGAATTTATTTAATACACGAGTTTCACAATTTGAGTTAAATAACTGAAATTAACAAACTTTTCCACAACATTCTAATTTATTGAGATGCGCCTGTATATATTACATGCTGTATATATACAGTATTTGCATATTTAGGTGCACTTGTCAATTTGCACAATTGCTAGTATCTATCTATCTATCTATCTATCTATCTATCTATCTATCTATCTATCTATCTAGATTTTTACATCATTGTGCACATCATTTTTTGCAAAAACCAACTACTGCATATCACAAAAAAACATTTCATACACTACCATCTGTCATGCATGGTGGAGGACTTAAGGACCTTGAAAACGTGCAGTTATTAAGACAGCACTTCACTTCCTACCAGAATATTCTTGAGATAAATGTGACAAAAATGTGTGGCCATCTGTCCAGCTGGACCAAAATGAGGTCATGCACCAGGACAATGATCTTAAGATCCCACCACAGCACAAACAAACGCCCTTTATTTGTAAGACAGAATGAGGCAACATCCCTCTAAAAACAGACTAGAAAACCCTATAGAACATTTTCTATTGCTAAAGATTCGGCATGTTACTAAATTGTAGGGTGTAATTGGTTTTTCATACCTGAATGTTGGTTTACATTTTTTTACATCAATGCACAGGGTCTCGCTTCATCTATAGAAATACTTTAAAAGTCATGTATGAACAGATACCGGGGGATGTGATTTTATTCTGTTGCACATGCCGATAAATCTGCCAGGTCAGTGATATGTCAGGGACGACACAATGTGGAGGTGCTGAGGAGTGTACTGTACCCTCTCTAAATAACCTTCCAAGCTTATTATTTTTTCCTACTTTCTATAAATGATCCTTTCTCTTGCCATGCTGTTGCCATGACACTAATATCTATAGCAACAAATTAAATTTTCCTGTACTGATAATAAAGTCTTTTTTTATATTTTTTTTTAAACACCAACATTTAGCAAATGAATCACGTTTCAATGAGATTCTTTTGTTCAAATGCATTTTAGTGATATATTTTACCAGAGGATCTGACAACAGTGTTGGAACAGATTGCATCCATTGCATCGTTAAAAGCATTTAATTCTGAACAGATTTAATCAAGCCGTCTAAATTTGCATAGAAGTCAGACTGATTGTTTTTTTTTTTTTTCCTTTCTAATAATGATCTTGGTTGTCATCCTATGAATTAGCATTCCTATTTTATCAGTGTCGGATTGCAAATTAGCTTTTGAACCTGATTGCTTAAAAGACTCACAAGTGGAAGAAAGATGCCACTTCAGTTCGCAGCAGCTCGTGTGAGAAAGGGGAAGGATTTAAAACTCAAAGTAATCCATGAATGGATGTGATTAGATTATGTTGTGACTCGGAGGACAAAACTGTTATCATCCTCATGAACTTTCTAAGAGCTGAAAAGGTCTCTGTGTGTAACGTGTTAACAAAGAAAGGGGCTTTTTACTGGTCACAGTGGGTTTGTTTTTTTCCCTAAATTCCAGTGATGTTAGAAAGCCAAAGTACTGGGGCTTGAACCACCAACCCTTCAATCTATTGGAAAAACTATTGGCAAGCTTACAGTTACAGATATTAATGTAAGTACAGGATTAATTAATTTATTCAATCGTCAATATTATGATAATTATGTCTACATTTCCACCACCTTTCATTCTATCGCTCGCTCGATACGCATACTTGTCAGGAATTTCTACTGTTAAGAGAAATTCCTGAAGCTGGACATTAAAACGCTAAAAATCATTAGCTTTAGCATTAGCCACTAGCCGCTTCCTAGCGCGTTTTATGTTTTATGACAATTCTGCATATCGAGGGAGTAATAAAATAAAGGGTGAAAGGAATGAATACATTTGTTAAAGTATGCTGAAATAAGTAGAACAGTTAAGTGCCTTCTAACCTGTAAAACATTGTCCTTTCACAAACAGGTCTTTGTAGTGCAAAAAAAAAAAAAAAAGGCAAAAGATTCTATTAAACTTGATGTTTTTCTCCTGTTCTGTCTCCTGGAAAGTGCAGCTCTACCTCTGCCATGTTAATCTACATTCTATGTGACTCTTAGTCTCCGCAAAACAAATCTTATTTCTGGTAAGAAACAAAGTGACTAGCCACAGTGACACTCTGCTAACGCTAGTTTCTTTTTTATACCCCTACCACTGTTGTGTATGTTTTAAAGTTTAATAATGATAAAATGAATAAATAATAACTCATTTTAAATCGAAGACTAAACAAACTCGTGGTCCACCACTTTATATGTTCCTGAGGGAACTCAGATTGTTACTATGTTCCACACGTAAAAGCGTTCACGTATGCGCCGAACTAAAAGCCCTGTATTGAAAAATCTCGGTACGAATACGTGAACCGTTACATATCCTTTTATAATTGGGTCTCTAACTGTCCTCTGAGTTACCCAGTCACATTCATAATTAAACCTGTACTATTCAATATCATACTATATACTATATATTTGCGGCCTGCCTTGCTTTATTGAGATAAAATCATGATCTGCTCATGCTTCACTTGACAAACGCCTAAAAGAAAAAGAGGCTGCTTTTTACAGCTTCTCGACAAACAAGAGCTATGAATTCGACAATTACCATTTTGTGAAAATGGTTTTCGTAAGATTTGCATCAGAAGCTATGTATTTTAAGAATCTGATGCAAATGAAGGTCTTTTAGGCTGGATATTTTCCAGACACTTATGCAAATGATACTGTAGCACACTGCTACTACAAGTTAAAAGCAACCCCTTCGGTTTCATATGCTGCTTAAAATATGTCAGAGCTTTTACATGAATCATGCGTATGACAGGCACAGGTTTAATATACTGTTTACTCTACAGTGCGGTAAATATTGGTGCTTTTCGGTACTTTAAATTTCAATGTTGCAACCGTTTTAGTGTAAACACGGATGCAGGCTTCATTCAAATGCAGCTGTGTCTTTCATGCTTGTGCAAAAGGGGTTCCTTTTAAAAAAGGGGGAAAAAAGAAAATATTCCTTTGGCATGAAAGGGAGCAATGTTTAAAAATGTATCCTAATAAACAGCTCTTGCACTCCATTGAACATTTGTATATCACATCTGCTGACAAGATTTCAGTGGTTGCCTATTTATGTGCCACTTTAAAGGCCATCCCATTAAAGAATCTACTGTATCATTCTTACAGCTGCCGCTATGTTTTTAATTTATGCTTTGTGTTTGTAAAGATTCTCAGTCATCAATGTGCGGTTATCTGGACGTTGAGTCATGTGGACTTCTGGACAACTGGACTTCTATCTGGTTGGATCGAAATGTTTCACTACTATCCAAGCAGCTTCTGGACAGTCTGAAGGAAGTTGGCAGGATATCACAAATTTGTACGCTCCAGGATAGCATTAACGATCATCGAATGAGGGAGTGAATGGGCAGGGCCTTAGGTGTGGCTTTTCTGGTGGACATTTGAAGAGGTCTTGATCTTCTTGGGGATGAGTAAAAGAGCAGCATTAAACATAGAAGAGAGGTTGTGTCTAAATCTTCTCTGTTTAGAGAAAGATTTTCCACCTGGACGTAGAACCTTCGTGATCGCAAATGTTGAGCTATTTTATAAGTTGCTCAGTAGCTCCTAGTATAACCATAATGACTGTGGAAGACTGTAGAAAGAACATTAAATCCTACACTCCAGTGCTCATGTTAGTTCTCACTCTCCAGTGTTCTGTATTGTTTAAAGATTTATGATCACACTTTTGATGTCAAGTAAAGTTTATTTCTATAGCGCTTTTCACAACAGACATTGTCTCAAAGCAGCTTTACAGAAATCATCAGTCAAGGTAAACGGTGTGTATTTATCCCTGATGAGCAGCCGTGGTGACTGTGGCAAGGAAAAAATACCTTAGATGTTATGAGGAAGAAACCTTGAGAGGAACCAGACTCAAAAGGGAAACCCATCCTCATCTGGGTGACATCAAGAGTTTGATCATAAATCTTTCAACAATACAGAACACTGGAAAGTGAGAACCAACATGAGCACTGGAATATAAGATTATAAGTAATGTTCTTTTCTACAGTCTTATACAGTCTTTATGGTTATAAAACTAGGAGCTACTGAGCAACTCATAAAATAGCTCAACATTTGCGATCATCACAGATCCAGCATCAGCTTCTCAATGCCAGAGCCTTTAAACACTCCAGGAGGTTCAATGTCAAAACTCCACACATGAAGTGGGTTTCAATTGGCACTGGTACGTCCCTAGATGGTTCGGGATGTTTGCGAGTTCGGCATCTACTTCTTCAAAGGTCCATAATCTTCATGAGGTGGGACGTGACTGGAGCTGGCCAAACCTCAGGATGCCTCGGGATGGGGATAGAAAGAGAAGCAGTGGAGAGAAATTAGCGTAGCTGCTGTTTATGATATTAACAGCACAAGTTGATAATGTGCATGTGATCAGACCCAAATGAGGATGGGTTCCCCTTTTAAGTCTGGTTCCTCTCAAGGTTTCTTCTCATAACATCTAAGGGAGTTTTTTCTTGCCACAGTCGCCACGGCTGTGACTGTTGATTTCTGTAAAGCTGATTTGAGACAATGTCTGTTGTGAAAAACGCTATAGAAATAAACTTGACTTAAAACTTGACCTTACTTCTCTCTTAAACCATCTGTTTTCTCTGTCTAAGACGTGCACCTTTGCGTCCTCAAAAGTGACTCTGCTCAGCTGACTCTGGTCCTGAGATGTTGCTTCTTCTGTGTTGGTACATCCTCCTATGTAGTGGTCGTTTTGTCTGTGCTTTGTGTCGAAAAAAAAAATCGTAAAAACTTAGCCAGAGGACATTTTAGAGCATCCGGTTGATTGAACATTGAACTGAACTGGCCAGCCTATAGGCTAACATTTGTATAATCTGTTTTGAACAGACACAGCTTTTGAAAATAAAACAAGAGCTTCATTTTCTCCCCTCATCTCTGCAAACTGCCATTTCTGATTGCTCATTTCAGCGGGTTAGTCTCTTGGCCTATGCATTTAATTTACATAATCACCCACTATTCTGAGCACATTCTATTTGCATCAACAATCATGTTACCCCAAAAACAAATGGTTAAATTTTTCCTTACATTATACAGTACTGTAAGTACACATGTTTGGGGACACCATCCACATTTACTGTTATAATCACCTCCATTCTTCTGGGACAATGTTCCACTGGATTTTTGTAGAGATTTGTGCTCGTTCAGACACAAGGGCATTAGTTAAGTCAGATGAGGAGGGCTGGGGTGCAGTCAGTGTTCAAAGGTGTTCAATATTGTTAAGGAGTTCTATAGCAGGAGATTTTTTTCACTTCATGGAGCTGGCTTTGTGCATGCCTTGCTGGAACAGGTTTGGTGTTGAAGTAGGCTACTGCTTCCAGAAGCATTCTTTACAATTGCATGCCTAAAACATTGTGGTAACAGTTTGGTGAAGCACCATATACTGTATGGCTGGAAATGTCAGTCATAATAAAAATTACTGGTGCAGAAGTTTGGTCTACTATTGCAACTATTTGAAATGAGATCAATAAATAAGTAATTGCAATCCGCTATTGTTCTTAAGTAGCTTTTTTAAGTACAGTATTTGTACTTTTTGTACTTTTACTTTAACTTCACTACATTTCAATGTCAAATATCTTACATTGTACTCAAGTTACATTTCACAAAATTAGTTGTTTCTCTTTTATTTATTTATTTATTTTTTTTTTATGAGTAGATAAAAACTTTACTGTTAAAGCATGCAAACCACCAATCAGGGTCGAGCGCGCATTGTTTTGATTGCCGCTTGCCACTTATCACCAACATACAGTTCAGATTCCAATCAACAGCAAGCAGAACATTTTGAGAGCAGTAAACGATGAAGAAACTCCTGTCTCGAACTTGCAACAACATCCATGGCTTTAATTGTGTGATTTTTTTGAAGTAGTTGAAAAAAAGGGGTTTGGGCTCATGATAATTTTAACATCATTCTAATAATAGATTGATTTGCTAAGAGCAACCTTAGAGTCTTTTTTGATTACACAAGAGTCTTGTGAAAAAAATGATTAAAGGAACATTATACTCATTATAAATCATAATTCTTAGGATACCTAAGTACATTTGAAGACAAATACTTTTTTCTGAAAGTTTGAAAGTTTAAAGGGGGCACTTTTACTTTTACTGGAGTTCCCTTTCAGGAGCTCAAACTGCATCAACAATGTTTAGAAAACGCTTTTGTATTGTCCACACTCTTATTCTTGTGTGTAATCCGTCACCCCGCTCGTCACCACCAGGAAGTTATAAAAATCTCATGTAGTGAAGCCGATACGAGCGTCTGTTTGTTCATGAAGTGCTCTGTGTGAATTGCCTGTCCATATTGTTTGAAAGAACATCTTTCGACTGTGTATTCCTCCTTGCCCCCAGTATATTACGGGGATGATACACAGCTTATGTGTGGCTTGCCTGGGAGTGGAGCGTGGAGCACCCCTATCAGACAGAGAATCCAGGTTCTACAGCAGGTACTTCATATTTCCCAAAAAAGACGAAGGGTTGCGTCCTATTCTAGTTCAGCTGAACCGCTCACTAATGAGACTCGGGTTCAAGATGCTGACCCTCAAGCAGGTCGTGTCTCAGATCAGATCCAAGAACTGGTTTGTCAAGATAGACAAAGGAAGGAAGGACTTCTCACAGGAAGTCCCTGAAGGTTCGCTTTAAGGGCCGAAGCGTACCAATAATCATGTCCTTCTGTTTGGTCTTGCCCTTTCATCCTGTACCTTCACAAAGTGTGTGGATGCGGCTTTGGTTCCCCAAAGACCTCAGGGCATCTGCATTTTAAACTATATCAGTAAACAAAGTAGATGCCAAGCAGGTTGGATTTGTCGATGCAATTGCATACTCCTATGAGCACTCTAAGGCTTGGTCCTCTCGAGCTTCGCTCCATGACATCTGCAAGGCTGCGGGCTGGTCCACCCCACCTTTGTCAAGATCTACAACCTTGACCTCAGTGCCTCTCCTGGCCTTTCTATCCTTTGACCTAGCTGTGCCCCCACACACTAGGCAGAGACTGGTCAGTCTAACAGTATTGGACACTCATTCCCAAAACTTTGTTAACGCAGCTCAATTTCCTGAAAAGGAATGTCTCCAGGTTACATATGTAACACTGGTTCCCGGAGGGAATGAGATGCTGCGTCTCCATGCTACCGGCAACCCTGCAGCGCTTTCTTCTTCTTACAAAAGCTAGTGTCGGCTTCACTCCATGCGCTTTTTATAGCTTCGTAGTTGTGACGCCACCCTGTCGGTGACGCCGTTCCATTTACATGCGTGATTCAGAACGTGGGCAAATCAAAAGCGTTCCCAAAGCGTTTTTGACGCAGCATCCTGTTCCCTCAGGGAACCAGGATTACATACCTAACCTGGAGACTTTATATGTTACCTAATGTATCCCTCAAGTACACTTCATATACCACTGACTACTACTAATATAATATGTTTTTATATGCTGAAGGCCAGTGGATTTATCTTTTTTCACAGGTACTCTTTATGACTTTTAGTCAATAGCAGTATATCATGTCTGACAATCAGCTCAGCACAAGTGATGGCAGCTGGCTAAACTTTAAAGAAGATGCTTCATGTCAGAGATTCTAATAGTGGCCAATAGCTCTCTCTCCTAGATTTTGGTAGAGGAAGTCATTGGACAATGTGCCTGGGAGGTTCTAGGGAGTGATGTTTTTCTGTTATTTTAGTAATAAAATTTCATGCATATTTTTACGAGAAAAAGAAAATAAACCCAGCAAAGGGAAAAAAAACACTGTAAACGATTCCCAGAAGAAAAATGAGATACTCCATTGGTTTTTATTCTACATATTGTGTCATCTTTCTATGTCTCAAATACACTTCTGCTGCAGTGCTTTCCTCCTCAGTTGCGGATTTTATAGGTTTTTCTTGACACGTTATTAAAGCTTAATCCACAAGTAATTCTCAGAGCTCCCACTTGAATCGCATTTTTAAATAATGTCTCTCGCCTGTGTTTTTTTTTTCTGTGCATAAAGCCCACAACATTCATTCAGATAAAAAATGATAGGAAATCAAAGCTATTCTCTACAAAGGGACTAACGCATCAGTGCACTTAGAACAGAGAGGCATCTGACAGTCCTGTGTCATGGAGGAAGTCCAACGATATTTATATATTTATATAGATGTGTGTGTGTGTGTGTGTGTGTCTGTGTGTGTGTGTGTGTGTGTGTGTGTGTGTGTGTGTGTGTCTGTCTGTCTGTCTGTCTGTGTGTGCAGAGATCTGAAGAAAGCTTTTTTCTTCATTATGAAACACTTGTCGAGATATAAAGACTGCTGGCAGGAATGTAGAATTGCAAGGCATAATGACTAAACATGATCTAAAACACTTTATTAGGGGCAATGCTCTGAGGGCTGCATGACACCTTTATAAACTCTTCATCACTTTAAGCCACGCAAACATATAGGGATTAAATCAACATGAAACTCTGTCATGACTAATAGATAGATAGATAGATAGATAGATAGATAGATAGATAGATAGATAGATAGATAGATAGATAGATAGATAGAGTAAAGATATCATAATCAATAGATGTTTTTTGCCTTGAAGGTTGAAATTTCAAAATGTTATATATTTATTTATGTATATTTTAAATAAAAATTGTCAAACAGAATAGGTTTTTGGGGGTATATATAAATTTGCCTTGTGCTCCGTGTATTTAAATAAGCTGCTACCACTCGTACTTTCTTAAAACAGATGAGAGCTATTCGACTAATGCAAGAAAACTAGACATGAAATAATGCATTAATGATCTTCTCTGTTTTATCTCATCACATTGCATGTCTACATTTTCTTTCATATTTTTAATTGGAAGAAGACTAACTTACTTATTATAGTTTCATTAATTGTTATCCTACTTCTTATTCCACATACAATTTTTATTTATAAAAAAAAAAAGTTATTTGGATCATTACATTATGATAATTGTCTGTGGAGCTTTTGGACCTTCTGGTTAATTGGTGCAATGTGGGAATAAATGTACTGTTCTCATATTATATTTCATAACCAAAGGTGAAAAAACGAACCCAGCTATAACCACTGTCTATCTGTGTCATGCAATTTAAAAAATAAATCTGGTTTAATGCTATGTAGGAATGTGAAAAAAAAAAAAAAAAAAACTGTCCCATGAACTAAACATTCTAATTTACATTTTGCTCCATCAGCAGCAATTCCATTAACTGTCATGGCTTTCATATTATTGCATTATTACTGCGTCAAAACTTTTTAGGAACGCTCTGCATTGTTCACGCTCTGTGTGTGCAAAATCTGTCCAACCAGAAAGCTACAAAACGGCGGAGCGATGGGAGCGGCACTAGCTTCTGTTGTTCAGGTAAGCGCTTTTTGTGTTAATCTGTGCAACATGGCTAAACAAAACAAAACAGGCTTTTTAAGGGAGGTGATACTCATGAGCTATGCATTGTTTGTTTGGGAGTGCAGCATGCGCAATCAGATCTCGAGAGAGACGATTGTCCTTGCTGTAGTTGTTTGGCTATTCGGACTGTCTGCTCCCGTAGATCACACTTTGAGGGAAGTGCCCTCCATCGTGGCTCAGGTCCCACTCTCGCTGAGGCGAAGCAGGCCAACCTAGCTGAAGGTATGGAGACAGATGCGTTCCCTCCAGCTTTGGTAGGTAAGGCTTACGTGGCAGCAGAGGGCTGCGAGAGTTGGACGAGGGTTTATCTCTGGAGCTGACAATGTGAGGAGGTGTGCCACGTGGTGGACCTAACTCTTAGGGCCACCAAGGACACAGCGCGGGCTGTGGGTCGGTCTATGGTGGCTTTAGTGGCCACAGAAAGGCATCACCTTGTGGTATATTTTAACATGCTCCTGGGTGACCACTGTTCCTGCCCCTCTCCCCTCCGAGGATCTTCACACTATTACTGCGTCAAAACTTTTTAGGAACGCTCTGCATTGTTCACGCTCTGTGTGTGCAAAATCTGTCCAACCAGAAAGCTACAAAACGGCGGAGCGATGGGAGCGGCACTAGCTTCTGTTGTTCAGGTAAGCGCTTTTTGTGTTAATCTGTGCAACATGGCTAAACAAAACAAAACAGGCTTTTTAAGGGAGGTGATACTCATGAGCTATGCGTTGTTTGTTTGGGAGTGCAGCATGCGCAATCAGATCTCGAGAGAGACGATTGTCCTTGCTGTAGTTGTTTGGCTATTCGGACTGTCTGCTCCCGTAGATCACACTTTGAGGGAAGTGCCCTCCATCGTGGCTCAGGTCCCACTCTCGCTGAGGCGAAGCAGGCCAACCTAGCTGAAGGTATGGAGACAGATGCGTTCCCTCCAGCTTTGGTAGGTAAGGCTTACGTGGCAGCAGAGGGCTGTAACAGTTGGACGAGGGTTTATCTCTGGAGCTGACAAGGTGAGGAGGTGTGCCACGTGGTGGACCTAACTCTTAGGGCCACCAAGGACACAGCGCGGGCCGTGGGTCGGTCTATGGTGGCTTTAGTGGCCACAGAAAGGCATCACCTTGTGGGATATTTTTAACATGCTCCTGGGTGACCACTGTTCCTGCCCCTTTTCCCCTCCGAGGATCTTCACACTTCGTCCAGGCCTGCCTCTGGATAGTGTTCTCTTCACCTAGAGGCCTCTCTGTGCAGCTTGGGACAGTTTCTCATCAACACCATGGGTGGTTCCATGAAATAAAAAAAGAGTAAGAACAGGCGCTTTTGAGGATGGATTGGACTGTAGTTAATGTCAACAGTCTGCTACATCAACTCAGAACTACTTTTCGCTTCTGATCATCATCACTGTACCCTGCAACATCTTACATCTGCTATATATGGACATTCGGTGCAACCCAGATGAGGATGGGTTCTCTCTTGAGTCTGGTTCCTTTCAAGGTTTCTACCTTATTCCATCTCGGGGAGATTTTCCTTGCCACAGTTGCCACCGGCTCGCTCATCAGGCAAAAACTTACTTATAAAGAACATATTATTATTATATTATTATTATATATATATTATTATTAATTGAATTAAATTGAATATATATATATATATATTATTAATTGAATTAAATTGAATATTCCCGACAGGGACAGGGCTTTTCTGCATGTCCCAGTAGCCACTTCTGGCCTTTTCGGTGACACAGTGCAAATGCGATCGTAGACAGGTTTCAGAAGTCGTCACTCTCATGGGGCTACTCGGCAGGCGCAGGCCCAGTGCTGCCTGGAACGGCCAGGCAGCACAAAAACAGAAATAGAGCGCTGCCACCCAGGCCCCCGATGGGCGGCCCATAGTTGGTGCTCTAAGCCCAGTTTGAAGGAGTTGGCCGACCTGAGGGTCGTTGTCTCTTCTAAGAAACGGGCGGTGGTGAAGCGGTTCTGACTATCGAAGTGCCCTGTTGCTAGCTCCGCCTTAGGCCGCCTATTATCACAAAGCTGTTCTTCCTGGTCACAGGAGGTCCCTGAGGTTTGCTTTAGGGGCGAGGCTTACCAATATCGGGTCCTTGGCACTTTTGCCCTGCACCTTCAAGGCATCCTCATTCTGAACTATATTGACGATTTGTTGGTTCTAGCTCGATCAGAGCTTCAGGCGGTCCGGCATCGAGCTGTCGTTCTCGCCTGCATGAAGGAGCTGGGGCTGAGGCTGAATGCTGAGAAGAGAGTGCTTTCTCAATTGCAGAGAACCACCTTTTTGGGTGTGGTGTGGGACTCAACAGCCATTCTCACAGCAGTCGGGAGAGAGAGAAGGCCAGCCACTTACTGTGCGACAGTTTCAGAGGCTGCTGGGTCTCATGGTGGCAGCGTCCAAAATGCTCCCACTTGGCCTCCTTCATGTAAGACCTCTTCAGTAGTGGCTCAGAGACCAAGGGTTCTCCCAGGGGGGCAGCCCTCTCTGTACTATCAAGATTCCGAGGTGTGCTCTTGGTACCTTGGATATATGGAGGGGACAGGCGTCCCTGTCTCAAGGCCCCATCTTGGGAGCGCCTTGTTGTCACATGACACTGACAACAGACGTGTCCCTTACGGGGTGGGGAGCGGTTATGAGTTCATCTTATTCCCTCAGGGAACTAGGGTTACATCTGTAACCTAGAGACGGTTTCCGGTATATCATGGTCCATGCTCTGAATTTCCAAGACAAATGCCGGATGTGCACAGTTGTCATTACCAACACCAATGGGTTATGGTTCATGTTCTCAGAACTCACTGGGTGTAAAGTGAAAAAATAAAAAATAAATTCTGGATGGGAATCCAGTCCATGACAGGGAAGCTTTAGCACAATTCAGTGCCAATCCACTTACCTTTTGTTGAGAAGAACTCACATAGACATTGAGCATGTGAAATTCTGCAATCAACCAGAGATCAGGCTCAAATTGTACCCTGAAGCTGTGGGATGACACTTTTGCTGCTGCTCAATCATTATTACATGAAGTATTATATATTGAGGGGTGACAAAAAAAATACTAACAGGTACTACTGCAGATATCAACTGCGAGAATAAATCAATTCACATCCTACCCGGCTCTGTGGCCTGTTTAAAACTCAAAAGGTATTAAAAAAGACAGCGAATGACCTTTTTAAAATGTTTACATGCAAATGATTGGGGGTGTAAAAGAGGGGGTGAGGGAGTATCCCATGCTACCGTCTGAAAGTCTAATTATTTTTAGATATGAATTTTAATTAGATGAATTTCTGAAGTGTGTTTACCTGGCGGCTGCTACAAATGACACGGTTGCAGTGTTAGAGAGTTCATTTTGTTCGTTATGCTTATGGCCGTTGAGGGAAATAATCACCCCAAAGTGAAAAACAGATGCGGTGCAATCACAGCGGAACCCTGAAAAGATGGCTGAACAAAAGTTAATGAACATTAAAGCAATTTTTGCCTGATACAACAATATAAACATAATCTAATCATTAAAAAGACACTGTTTTATACTTTTTTTGCTGCACTTTTCTGAAATATACCCATGTTACTTTCTCATGTATTTTAAAATGTGTTATATGTATTTGAATTATCTGACATTAAAAACTTCCATGCGAAGATAATGAACAAATTTAAACATTTTAATAAAATATGAAAAAAAAGTATTTTTCTTGTCCAGATTTTGTATTTTTTTGCATATTTCTTACGCTTCAGTGATTCAGATCATCAAGCACATTTTAATTACACAAAGATAAACCTAGTTAATACAAAATTAAAAATTTTTTTATGATTTTTTAATTTATTAAGGAACAACAAAAAGCTGCTCACACCAGCCTGGCCCTATGTGAAAAAAGTAATTGTCCCCTAAACCTTATTACTGGATGTGCCACCCTAGGACTTTCATTGCTGTGGAGAAATTTTGGCCCACCATTTTGTGTAGAATTATTCTCATTTAGCCATATTTGAGGGTTTTTCGAGCAAGAACGGCTTAGTTCAATTCATTTTTATTTGTATAGCGCTTTTAACAAAGCGGCTTTCAACAGATAATGTGGTGATAAAAATGAGTAAGATGTTTTTTTATAAGTGTAAGCTC
The DNA here is from genome assembly GCA_024362625.1 of Silurus asotus. Lineage (NCBI taxonomy): Eukaryota > Metazoa > Chordata > Actinopteri > Siluriformes > Siluridae > Silurus > Silurus asotus. Next base: position 602,904 of record MU574732.1, on the reverse strand, counting down.
CCTGAGATGGCAATAAGAAAGAAACCTTGGGAGGAACCAGACCCAAGAGGGAACCCATCCTCATCTGGGTTGCACTGAATGTCCATTTATTGCAGATAAACAATGATGCGGGAGGCAGTGATGGTGATCAAAAGCAAACTGTAGTCCTGAGTCAGTGTAACTGTCTGCTGACATTAACTACAGTCCAAATCCATCCTCAGAGCTCCCGTTTTTACTCCTGAATTTCATGGAGCCACCCAAGGTGTTGATAAGAAACCGTCCCATATCATGATATTATCACACAGGATTGCTTGCAGGTTTGGGATAAATAAAGTACAACCTCCTGGAGGTAAGTGTTTTAATTATTATTGGCTTTATTAACAGTTGTGTGGTCCTAAGTACATACATTGTACTTATAAAATTGTTACATGAGTAATTAGTAGACAGACATTACTAATAAAATAGAGAACATAATTTTATAATCGAGAAGTGTGATTACATCTAGAAAGAATTATATTTGAAAAATGTCATTATTTTTAAAGGTGTGAATCTACTTTATGAAGAGAAATTTAAATATCAAACATGACCTCAAAGAAGCAATCGCTTTTGCCTATCAGTCTGGGATGGTTGAGTGTTTTTGCTCAAGACATCACAATCAGAAAAACACTGAACAAATATAGCCTTCGAGGGAAGACGCATCGCTGGATAAAAAGATCGTTCTGTTCAAAAGGAATATGACAGAATGAATTAGATTTTGCTATATTGCGTCTCAACAGTCTATGACAAATATTCAATGCCAAGGTCGAGATGTTCGGTCATCATGCAAAGCAGCATGTTTGGGAAAAACTGTTTTATTTGTAGTGATGAGGTTTTGAAGAAAAAATAAAGTACAATAAAAAAGTAAAAATTACACAAAACTAAAAGAATATTAAAAACATATAAAAATTGCTTCAAATTTAAATGCCTTTGGGCAGGTATAATAGTGTCCCCACATAACTGACTGTATGGTGCTAAATAGACAGCGCTATATAAGAACTACAGTTCCAGTAGAACTACAGCGGACCAAAGAGAAGCACACAACCGAAAGAGAAGGAAGTATGAAGACATTCTTCCCACTATCTTATGGAGAGGATGGGTTGTGCCTTCTGTGCTAGCATTCTCTGTACATTATTTTGCAGACAGCAACAACAGTGATGTTTTTATCTTTGCCTTGGCTAAAACCCTTCACCCTCTCTACAATTGGAACAATTGCTACACTCACCATTAATAATGTAATCTTTAAGGTCTAACAGCAGTTACTATCTACTGTCTATAATCTGAGCTAACAATATTTTTTAAGATACAAAGAAGTAAGGTCTGCACTAGTGTCAGACAGTCCTCAACAACCTCAGAGAACTCTTCCAAGAACACACCATGGAATACAAATATGGCCAGGAGTGACTATTTCCCAGCAACAGACTCACACTTAGTAATCATAGCACACCTGTAGGCAATTACGCATCTCAGTGTATCAAAAGCATCAGTTGTAATTTTCGTGATGTAATGCAATCGCAATTGTTGTTGTGATGTAATGCTCAGAGTTCTCAGGACTAACCTGCCATACCTTTATTTGTTCTGCTTCTTTGTTTTGGTCTCCACTATTTGGTTTGTACCGTGCCAGGACTTTGCATGTACCCTGCTCACAATTTAGAATTTTTTATTTGTTTATCTGTCACTGCTCACCTGCCGCAATAGTGTTTCGAATGAAAGACTGAAGCCAATAATTACTGTCAGGTGACCGAAACAACTGCAGTGAATGCTTTTATTAAAAGATACGAATTGGTAAAAACAAACCCTACGTGCGTAACAGTGTAAAAGTCATCCAGAGAGCAAATGAGTTAGTCATGGATTAGAAAACAAAAGAACAAATGTGGGTAAGGAAGTTACAAACCATTAATTATTAATGTGATTAACATCAATTTCTGAAGTTTTAAATGTTTTTGTTAACTTCCTGCTGTAGTATCAGGTGGAGGAACCCTGACAAATGGCTCATTAATAACCAAGATAAGGGTTTGTATCTATTAGGAGAGCAGTTAAAAATGTAAACAAAGGTGTGACTATGGCTGTGTGTTAACAATACTTTGTATTGTGCGCATACAGTACAAGATATTGAAAATTGGTTGATGTTAGTAAGCATGTGGGCTATTTAATGTGATTGGTCTTAACTTTGGTTTTCACTTTGGTGGCATTGGCTGAAATAGTGAAGGCAGTTTGCACAGGCGATCTCCTAAACTAGGTCCTAGGTCAGTGTACCCACAAAGCATGATAAAGGGATACGTTTTTATGGCTTAGTTCTTGTGGTGCTGCAGGTCAAGAACAGCAATTCAGACATTTGAGGTTTTTGTGGTCAGTAAATATATGAGACTGTATCTTTATTTTTCCAGTGCCATCTAACAGAATCTTTAGCTCCTCTATGTCACATTTGGCTGTTGTGTGTCTTTTGGAAAAAACTTAGCTATTGAGCTAAAGTCTGAATCAGACAGCAGTAAAATGGGCAAATCCCAAGAAATGTTACAGATTCTTTACATTAGTGGGTCTTAGGCATTTCATTACTGCTGTAACTGCAGTGGTCCATAAAAGCCCCTTTGGGATGAATGATATGGCTCAAGAATAAAATGTGAGTAATGTGGAATTTATATCACCTTTGCTGTAGCGCTGATGCTCCTTTTAACTGCAAAGAGCTTGTTCTAAATGGTCAACAACTTGTAGGATAAATTGTCATAAATTAAGGCAGTGAGGACTTTACCCAATATCAGACGTGAAAAGAGTAATAAAATATTTTACCAAAGAAAATGTATTGTTACAATGAAATTTTACTTAATTACAAGTAAATTTATCTTACTCTAAAAGTCTACTCGTAAAAGTAAAAAGTAGCTAATTTCAAAATTTACAGTTAAAGATTTAATTTTTTTTTGTTTTTTTTACAGTGGGGTGCGGTGGGGGATTCTAGTGTAGCTTAAAAAGGGATATAAATATTAATCTTGTTGTTTTCTTAGTAATAAGTGCAATAACATTTAACAACAATAATCACAACAATATCGCTTTGAGCTACTGCTTCAGAAATATTTTCTTGCATGGCTCAGATTTACATAGCTGAAAATCTTGGGGGTTCAAGGCCCCCAGCATGCATTCAATGATGCAATACAACAAACAATGAAGGGGTATATGACCGACTTTACTGGAATAGTAAACTATTCTCCTACTTCACTGATTCTCCAGTGAGATTATTTCTTTTCTGGTCTCAGGGAATTCGAAAGGAAATGGCAAGCAACTGAAGACATTGTGATTCTTGGCAAAAACCTTAATCTCTCTCATCTTTCCAGGAAACAAGAGGGTTTTGTATCCAAGGAAAATGAAGGTGAGGTGAAGGTGATTAACAGGGAGATTGCTTCATAATGAAGGATGCTGACTTGAAACTGGAGCAGTTTTTTTGCTGTTTGTGATTTGTTTGCTAATCGTTTCTTCCTGGGGCCTCCAATAATGGGGCTTGGGTGTAAAGAAGGTGTCCAAGGCAGAGCCTTAGAGTTTGGAGTGCCTTTAAAATTTTCTTTTGCACTGAACTGCATTGTTTAGTGCTCTAAAAGTAGAAACACCTGAGTGTTTAGAAATCAACAAAAGATTGTTGGTGATGAACCTAAACATTCAGAAGTGAACAGGAGTAAGTCCTGCTAGTTCCCACAGTCTCCACAATGAAGTGTACTTTCAGGCTTCATTTTAACTTCAATATATTTCAAAGTAAAATCCCCTTCTTTTTACTCAAATACATGTTGTTAAATCAGTGATTCCTTTTTATTTATGAGGATAAAAACTTAACTGGTCAAACACGCAGCAAGTCACCAGTCGGGGTCGAGTACGTGCTCTGTTTTGAACTTGTTTTGATTGCCGCTTGGGGGTATCTGTTTATCGCTAACATAAAGTTCAGCATCAGTTCAACAGCAAGCAGAACATTTTAAGAGGAATAAATTATGGAAGAATTCCTGACTTGATCTCGCCACAACACCCGTGGCCTTATTTGCCTGATGTTTAAGAAGTATTTGAAAGGAAGGTTTTGGGGTTAATATTAATTGTAATATATATCATTCAGTGTTTGACTCCTTAATATCATTCTATTAATAGTTTGGTGTGCTGAGAGTAACATTAGAGTCTTTTTTCATAATCTGAGTTTTTTTAAGTAAAGGATGATAATAGGAACATTATAAAACATTTAAAAGAAACAGAGGTGTAAATTAAACCTTTTATACGTTACTTTGGGTGTTCCTGTACACCCCGGGAACTATGCACCTTCTCTTCTTGTCACACATTATTGGCCAATGTCAGGTATTGTTCAAGCGGACATCCTGGTTAGGAATGGGAGCCATGGGCCCCTGCCCCTGCCCCTGCTTCCTCCCATCATTTTATGATTTGCACAGACTATGTGGTATTTAGAACTTGAAGGCATTGAGCGAATCCAACAAGTCAACACCTACCATGTGCTAATTGTAAGTGTATACTGCTGCAGTGCATGGGACCTTGTCCTTTCTCTTTTAGCCTCTGTCCCATCTTTTGACATGAGATATAAGGTAAGCTCCAACCAGTTGTCAAAGAACAATGAAATTAAAATCTTTTGATATTGGTTCTGCTAGGTGCAGTACTACTTTCCCACTTGCCCCTACATCTGTAAGCTCAGGTGGTTTACTGGTGAGGTATTGCTTGAATCTGCTCTTGCCCTTAAATAGTATAATTTGTTCATCTACACTTAATGTCTCACACATAGGCAGTTCTTTTAGCCTGGTAAGGATGTGATTTATGAAAGGCCGAATCTTGTATAGCCCATTGTAGTCAGCCATTCTTGTGGGCTGTAAACTGTTGTTGCTACAATGAAAAAATCTTTTGATTACCTTCCACCACTCAAGAGGCATCACATCAGCAACACATGCAATGCAATGTGTTAAAAAACACACAAGGGTTTATACTGTGCATAAATACAGTCATATGTGATGTCAAATTTTTGTGATGACATCAAAACACACTGTCAGCAAAAAAAAAATCCTTTAGAAACTACCCCCTATTGCACAGCGTTGCAAAAATGCAAAATAAAAAAAAATCTTTAGACCATGACAAAAAGCTTCTCTCTGCCTTCATACATGACCATATATTTTAATTTACAGTTAATTTAAATTTAAACAAGATTACCAAACGAAATAATCTTACCTTGTCCTCACACCATGTGCTCCTGTGACCATGTGGCAGAAAAGGAAGTCCCGCCCTCAAATAATGATGGATACTGACTCCCAGACCTTTTTGAATTGTTCCTTGATACTTTTTTTACTATTCTAGTTGATTGCAAAATATTTAAAACGACATGAAGTAGATTTAGGGCTTAAATAATATTTTGTTGCACGAGGGCAACGCTGTGCAGTAGAGGGTTAAGTACATTTCAAGGCAAATACTTTTGTATTTACTTTAACTGGAGTCATATTTTACCAAATGTATCTCTACTTTTACTCAAATACATGGTTGGTGAACTTTGTACACCGCAACACTGCTGCACAAAGTATAATTGAAAAGTCATTAAGTTGTACACCTGAATCAGAAAACAATTTTTAGCTGCCTGTGGTCCTAGCATGAAAAAATCATCTGTCTTGTCAGATGTTAAAGTAAGAGGAAGTCTTATTTAGCATTCATTCTGCTCATAACCCTTGTTGAGCTATATTACAGTTAGTTGGATACAGTATGGTAACCTAGTAGTTGTAGTTATTACATATTTTTTTTAACTATTTTACATTTGTTAAATGCTTAAAGCTAAAAAATATAGGGAAATTCATAGTTTATAATTTATAATTCATTGTATACCTTTGCACACTGTTAATTTTCCCATTTTTTCTGACTGAATCTGAAGGTAAGGGAGTAAGCAACTATATTGATTTCAGTTATCTAATAATATCTAATAATCTGAAATGTCATAAAAAATTCATTTATTGTGACTTTTTTGAAGAATATATCAACTCTTCTGCCCCATATTTACAAAGTGTTTAGCATTATATCTTCTGTTTTTGTAGTTACTTAGAATGTCATAAACTCTTAAATCTCTCCATCTTTGATTTGATGTGTACATAACCTCCACATCCGTGTCAGGTAATGAATATATACTCTGAAAAGGTCTCAATAATAAACCATTGAGCAACAGATTAAAGGCATTTACAGGTATTCATCAAACATTTCTAAAATAAAAAATAAAATAAAACAATCACACAGCAAAAATCTCCAATATTAGTTAGAAACACTGTACTGTACAAATGCATTTACTGTACTTAGGGTTCATAAACAACTATATCAAATAACTCTACACTGGTATTCTCTAATAAGGCCATGGTTTTCAAGCAAGTTTCTTATCTACACAGTAGTGGAGGAAGCAGCTCATGGAATATTTACACAAACAGAACCAGGGTCTGAGGGAGGCTAGGGCCCTGTGGTTGGTACAGCATTCAAAGGAAAAATGAAGAAAGGCCTAGAGGATTCATACAGCACAGGAGCATTGTCTCAGAAAAACAGGAACACTGCTAGGGAAAAAAAAAACACACACCTTGATTTAAAATTCAGTTATAAACTCAGCCAGTGCAAAGGCATCCTGCACCCACGAACAGAATGGGAAACAGAGGGGTGCTGGACAAACTCACAGCTCTAAAATTTCAATTACAGCCATTTACTCAGCACAAATCTAATGTTGTGCCAGGTTCGGAATACTGTAAAAGAGGATAGAGAGATAAGAGTTGTTGCTGCTTTACTGTATTTTATCAGATGACTTTGTATAATGAAATCAAAATAGCTTGCATATAACAGGAGAGTGTACTCATGCATATCTTTGCATTTTATTTGGTTTCCCTCACTGCTCAGCCACCATAGTGGAATGTTTTTGCTATATGTGTTTTTTGTGTTATTGTGTTGCTTCACTTCAAAAACCATAATCAACATCATTTATCATTATCATTATCATTATCATTATCATTATCATTATCATTATCATTATTATTATTATTATTATTATTGTATTTACTCTGCCCACTCTCCATCCTGTCACAAAATGATTCAAAGCCTAGATAATTATAATATTCAAAGCCTAGATAATTTAAAACTGGAAAATGAAATGTAGAGTAGGCACTATTTTCAGTTGTGTATTCTTTCTTGCCCCCGCTATATTATAGGGGGGGATACACAAAGACTGTGTGTTGCTTGCTTAAAAGAGCATGCTAAGTAAATTCTCAAGGGAGCCAAATGAGCATATTTCGCTGGTATGTTTTTGCGAATGCTCCACTCCCACAATGAGCACTCCAGGTCCAGCGTTTGGTCGGAAGCTTTAGAATCACGCTTTTCTGTGGTTACTTTCTTTTGCGAGAGGAGCGCACTGCTGCAATAGCTAGACATAGGAGTCGGGCGGTCAGGAAATCCGAGAGCTCTGCTGTGCGACGGACCTAGCTCTCAAAGCAACTAAAGAAACCGCTAGGGCCATAGGCCGGTCCATGGTTGCCCTTGTGTCTACTGAAAGTGCCTCCTGTGCAAGGTGCCGTGTCAGATCCTCCTGTGGGCCCAGGGGAAGCTGCTTTCCTTAAAGACAGCGTACATATTCCAGGCCATTTAAACAAGGGAGCAGACACCCTCTTGAGACAAGACCTGAGGCCCAGGGAGTGACGTCTCCACTCGGATCTGGTTGGCAAATTTGGAAGAGATTTTACCTCAGGAGCTCAGGTGGAAAGGTTTGTGACTCGAGACATTGCACTGTCCCATCTGGTTCCTCTCACGCTGCTACCGGGAGTTCTCGAGAGAGTTTGCCGAGGCATAGTCTGTCTCCTCCTGTTGGCCCAATGGTGGCTAGGCAGACCATGGTTTGTGGACCTGGTAGCCCTTCTCGCACACCCTCCCTGGGGTATGCTGTGAGATGGCAGATGTTTTGCCACCATTTGGATCCAATTAACTGCCCAGTCAGCCCAGTGCTGAACCTCCTTCAAGAACAGTTTACCAAAGTGTTGGCTCCTTTCACCCTGAAGGTTTACATGTCTGCCATTGCAGCCTGTCATTTCCCCCCCAGCATGGCAGGGACTGGGTAAAAACAGGTCAGTGACATGTTTTCTCCACAAACTGATCTAGAGTGTCTGCGTTGGACTTGGCCATTGTCTTGGAGGCCGTGTCGGAGCCGCCGTTTGAGCCATTGACAGAGGTGCTTTTAAGGTTCCTCACAGTCAAGTTACTTTTGGCCATCTCCACTCTCAAGAGAGTAGGGGAACTTCAGGTCCTCTTTGTTGCCCCTTTTTCCAAAAATTAACTGTAGGCATGGCCAGTGTCTTCCCCTACGCTAAATCAGGGTACATTCCAAAGGTACCCGCAGTCATCCCACGACCTGTTATGCTCCAGGCATTCTTTCCTCCTCCTTTTTAGGCCCCAGAGGAGAAGCGTAACCAACTGTGCCCAGTGCAAGCACTGGACATATACGTGGAGGAAGTCTGAGCAGCTGTTCCTCTGCTATGGCCCTCCGAGGAAAGGTCTTCCTGTGAACTCCTCTATTGAGTCCTCTGGTCTCCCCGCTCCTTTCATGTTCAGAGCTCACTCGACTCAGTGTGTGGCAGCCTCTAAGGCTTTGTCCACACTGCTGACCTATAAAACCTCAGGTTTTAAAGCCTTGACCTTAGTGCCACTTCTGGCCTCTCTGTCCTTAGTTGTGCCCATCCACACTAGGCAGGGATTGGTCAGTCTTATTACAGACTCTCGTTCCCAAAGCATTGTTGACGCTGCTCTAATTCCTGAAGGAAAACATCTGCAGGTTACGTATTAAACCATGCTGCCGGCATCCCGGCAGTGTTTCCTTCCTTTTTTAAAAGCTAGCACCAGTTTCACTCCATGTGCATTTTATAGCTTCCTTGTCATGATGTCACCCCGCCAGTGACATCTTCATTAGACTGATTACACACGTGATTCAGAGCGTGAACAACGCGGAAGCAAAATCTCTTTCCCTCGGGAAACCATGGTTACATACATAACCTGGAGATGTTAAGTCATTGGACTAAGGTCATGAGTTCAAATCCCAGACAAACTAGGCCGTCTTTCCTGGGCCACCGAGCCCTTAATTCCAAAGACTTTTAGTCAAAGGAATGAGATACATTTAACTCAATCTGGATAATGGCATCTGCAAAATGCCATAAATGTAAATAGCATAGCATGAGAATATCTTGTTCTGTTTATAAAATACAGAAGTTGATTATATAAGAAGTTATCTGTCTTTGACCCGGTCTGTGATCACTTAAATTTCTTTTTTGTATTTACATTTGGCTTGATCACATTGGCTAACATTGCCACCTTACGCTCCAGGGTTCCTGGCTAAATCCTGAGCTTGAGATACCCTTTGTGAAGTGTTTTGCATACTTGGCCCATGTTAGTGTTAGTTTATCTGGGTTCTCTGATTTCCACTTACTGTACACAATCGATGCTCCTAAGTGAATTTTCTGGGCTACTGTAAATCGCCTCTAGGTGTAAATGTGTTTGTGTGTGTATGTGTAAACCGTGCCCTATGATTGAGAGGATGTATGAATAAATTTGGCCTGATCACAGTACGACTGCTGATGATCTAGCTAATTCCTAGTCAACACCACTAATTTGATTTGTCATTTCACTTTGTAAGCTCCAGCTAATAGATATCCACCCTCTGTTTGAGTCTTTTGTGTTGCGCATGCATTTTTTAAACTAACTTGTTTTGGTTGCCAGGTCATGCAAGATTTACTATTTACTATTTAATTCAACAGAATGTGACTCAGTTTAATGGAAAAAATGTGATGCTCTGCAATTCCATATGGTACAGATATTATGCTTTTATTTCTTTGGTTCAGGCAGACAGCAAATCATTGATCTACTTAAGTGCCTTCTGACTTCTAACACATGGCCCTTTTACAAACAGGCCTTTGTAGTGCAAAAAAAGAAAACAAAAAATATGAAATAAAACCAGAATTTTCTTTTCCTGTTCTGACTGAAGGAAGATGCAGGTCTACCTCTGTCATGTAAATCTGTACTCTGTGTGACTTTTAGAACATGCCTCAGACTCCGTAGTGTTGTGATACATCATATCTAAATCTAAAATATTAGACACAAATTATTGGTCACTTTCTAAATAATAAAAGTATAGTTCATCTACTTATAATTATAAAGTAATAAGTAGGTTTTTTTTACCAATGCAAATAAATGATGCAACGCGATATATATGTGAAATTCTATAAGATGCAAAGTTTTTATGCGAATCACTGAATCTTACCATTCCTAATGTACCGCACTTTTGACTTCTGCCACCAGGTTGCTAAACATTGTCATGCTGAAAAGTGTGTGGTCAAAAATTTGACATGGGAAAAAAAAAAATTATTATAACTTGAATTTATTGAGCATGAACATGGACCAGCTCCCTGCATGACTAAGATTCTTTAAATAAAGGTGGTGGCTTTGTCATGAAAAATACATTTAACTGAGGCAATAATTTAGCAAAAGTGAATACTCATAAGACGTAAGGGGAAATAAGATTCTGTACTCCATTGTGAGTAGGATAATAATATATCTGTAAGGATAGTAAAGAGCCATTTGAGCATGGACATTTGGTTTTTGTGTAATTATTGAATGAGATAAAAAATAAATAAATAAATAAATAAATAAGATGTATGGACCATGGATTAAATCAACAATAATATTAAATGTTCCCAAGATGGGAATTAATCCAATTATGTATAATGTGCAATCAGCTAGAGAGATATTTGGTGCTGTATTGAAAACTCCTGTTAAATTATAGGTATCAAAAGAAAATGTTTCATGATTAAATACAATCTCTGGATAAATTCTTTTTTGAATTTGGAAAAGACACATAAAAAACCAAACCATTAATAACAATACGTTCACATTTACATTTGCGGCATTTAGCAGACGCCCTTATACAGAGTGACATACAAAAGAATGAGTCTCTAGCAGTGAATAAATCTACACTGGTACGCAAGATTACAAACTTAATAAAAATATAACTCTTTAATTTCACAAATCAAACATGGAAAGTGCAAATTTAAGTGTTTTGGGAAGAGGTAAGTCTTTAATCGTCGCTTGAAGATAGTCAGGGATTCCGCTGTACAGACATCTACAGGAAGTTCATTCCACCACCTGGGTGCCAGAACAGAGAAGAGCCTTGAAGTGTACTTACCTCCCATTCTGAGAGAAGTTGGTACCAGTCGAGCAGTGCTGGAGGATTTTAGACAGGAAAAAGGGGTTACAAAGTTGTTTACAATGTGTTTAGTGTCTATAAGTTTGTAATAATTATAATTGTAAAAATCAAAAGGGAACCAGAATCTAAAGGAAACCCATAATCATCCTACACACCAAATGTCCATTCATTGAAGTTCCATCGTGAGGTTTGCTGTTCAGTAGCGTATTCTTAAATGTACAACTTTTCATGCAACAAGGTCTCACGCCATTTCGTTATACAGTCACGAACTTTAATCTATTGATTCCCTTTTAGAGATTTTGAGCTGTGTCAAAACGATCAGGGATGCCTTAGATACTTGGAGAGATCCCAGTTTCCTATTTCTAGGAAGTCCCTGGTCGTCATGTAATGCTAATGATGGATGTGTCCCTGTACAGGCTGGCACACCAGATCTTCTTTTGGGCCCAGGAAAAGCTCCTCTAATTGAGAGCAGTTCACATCCTGGGTTTGTTAAACAAAGCAGCAGACACCCTGTCGAGGCAGGGGTTGAGACCCGGGGAATGGTGGCTCCACCCCGACGTGAAAGAGATTCGGAAAAGCCCAGGTGGATCTGTTCAAATCTCAAGAGACTTTGCACTGTCCCCTCTGGTTCTCCCTTACTCCTCCAGCCCTGGACTGCATTTTGACTGGAATGATCCACCGACGATGGTTTATAATAGCGAGTAGTTTACCGAATGTAAAGCAATAAAAACAAGGATAAAATTTGTGCTGCTAATGTTGAGTAATAGTGTTTAAAGCTAAAAAATAAAAATATTCAATAGCAAACAAGAAAAAAAAACAATACAGTGTCTGTGGTACCCAGTGGCAGAAAGGAAACTTTGCTTTATTTACTTCCTATTACATAAAATAGGAGGTCGTCCTCTGTGATATGAGAAAAGAGGGAAATCTGTGTCTATAAACACGAATCAAATGATTACATTTTGTGACTATATTACAAACTGCGGTGAGACTGGGCTGATTCATGCACTCTGTGTTCCTTAACAATTGTAGTAGAGTGTTGAGATTAATTCCAGTCCAAATCCATCCTCTTGGTTTGGTTGCTCAATAACTTCATAGATCTTTAGGCTGTTAAGGTCAAAACCATCCCCAGCTTTAAAGAGTGGTCTTCAGTTGAAGAGAACTATATCTACTGGTAGGGCATCTGGGTGCATCCGAAAAGAAGAAAAGAACAGGAAGACTGGTCAATGGTACCTCAAGAGCATTTTTAACTCAACATAGAGAGTGAGCAACAAAAGGATTGCTAAATAATACGTGAAGGATAAACACTGCTGAGGGACACAAGTAATTTGACTCCGGAATGACAGACATTTAGGGCGCTTTTTCCATCTAGTTTGACGTCTATTTTAATATAGAAGTTTGCGGACACCAGACCATCACATCCATATGTGCATTTCTTTAAAAATGCTGTTCAAGGCATCACCGTCTTTCTTTTGCTTAATTTTTAAGGACATTCTCATCTAACTATTAAACTACTGCTGTGGGGATTTGCCAATCAACAAGGTCAGGCCAGGTGATGAGAAAGCTAGGGCTGGGGGTCTTGGGCATAAAAAATATTTGATCACTTTGAAATGGAACTCACAAGGTTGTGCTAATGCCACCTATCTCATCAGATCATAATGCCTTTCTTTTTCAAAGATCAATATCAATTTTTTTTCTAGGTCTACATAAAAATAAATAAATAAATAATAATAACTGAACAAAATGCATTAGATGCATAGATCAATGCACATGCATTTTCCTTCGCATAGCTTAAATGTATCGCAGCTACCATTCCTATTATATCTCACTGAGCTCCAAGCTCCCAAAGCAGCTAGACGCTATTATGGCAATCTTATGGGAAACCTCTCCAGGTCACCTCCAAGGTGTTTTTCTTTCTTCTTTCATGCAGGCCTCTTCAGCCAAGCCAAGCTGCTAAGCAACCTGCTAAGCAAGACATCAGTGATTTTTAATGAACTATACTGAAACCAGGGTGATGCGGGATGGCTTCGATTGTTCAATGTGGGGGAGGTCATTTTTTACTTTTTTTTTTTAAGCTGATGCGGGGGTCTATCTCTCCAAAGCAGCAATTTGCAAACACATTAGTATGGGTAGAGCTGGGCCCTGCCACTCTCCATCACAGAGACTGATTAATATTCCCCATCTTGCAGCCTCATGCAAACACGAAAAAGGAAAACTGGCAGGCAAACAGGACTTCAATTTGATGAAGTCTAAGATCCTCGGAGTGTAACATGACATTTAACTCATATGGACAGTTCAGTGATAAAACAAGCAGGTGTTAGTTTATTCTAGACTTTGGACTTAATCAGAGGTCATCATTTTGATTTGTCAAACCAAATTCAGGAGACAGCAAATATATTTAGCAGGTGATTATTACATTAAATTACGCTGATTGAAATTTTTTATTTGAAAAACAATTTTGGACCTGGTTTCTTTTCATTTGCTGAGACTAGCATACAGCATTATTGCCTTCATACCGCATTAGCATGTAGCACGATAAAGTTTAACTTCAATATCCCAAAAGCTAAAAGAATTCTCGATGGGTTGCACTTTTCTTTAGCATTTTTTCCTCACAGGTTCTTTTTTTTTTTTTTGTATTCTGAATTTCTGCCTAACAGCACACTCTTTTTTTTTTCAGTTAAATAGTCAACATTATCATTTTTGGCAGTTGCTGTGTTTATGTTTTCAGTCTGCTTTGCAGTCCTGCTCTGATGATAACACCTGTGTGCACAAATAAATGTGCTTACACACACATGATGGAGTATTGCATTGCAAAAACTCATCTAGTCAAGACTTACAATCTTATTTCTAGCCATTAAAATTCCTATTGATCGTATTTTAAGAATAAAATAGTACACAATAGCAGATTATTATGATTGTTTTAAGATTATTAATATTTTTTTCCTTACTTAGTTATTAAAGCTTAAAGGTAGTTATTTTACCTGCAAAGTTATCTTAATTACCATCAGAGACATAATTTGAGACTTGAGAGCTGTAAGAACTGGTTTTAAGGTTCCCCAGTAGAAAATGTAAAAAAAATCTTTTTTTGGCACTTAATACAAATTGCTTATGTCTTTTTACTAAATCGTTCTGTTGGTTGATTTCAGTTTCTCATGTTGAATATATATATCAGTGTTCAGTAATGACTAATTGTTGCAAAAGGTTTAAGTATTTTGAGAGGCAGCAAGTAACGATTTTGTGTGTCACTTCATTTGAATAAATCATTTTTCACAATATGCATTTATGCGTGATCTTGATTTTAATCTTGTTTTTAGTTTAAACGCTTTGTCTTATTTTAAGACAGAATATATAATAGTGAGAATTCTTAAATTAGGGAATTAAGGAGGAATTCTCTTGTTTAATAGCTCTGGTTTTGAGATCTTTTTACACAAGTTAAGAAAAGCAAACTGTTTAAAAAATAACTAACAAACTAGTTTTAAGTTCATTAGACTAAATTGACTGCTTGGAATAAGTGTTTTAATGCTCAGTTCTTCTTTTTTAAAGCCTAGATATGTTTTCTAATTTCAAAAATCTTACCAAGTGTAACGTCTCTAAGTTAAATATGTAACCCTAGTTCCATGAGGGAACAAGACGCTGCGTCTCAACGCTTTGTGAACACTTTCGCGTTATCCACGCTCTGAATCACGTGTTTAATCTAATCCAATGGAAGGCGCGGCGTCACCGGCTGGGTGACCTCACCAGCTTTTCCCAGCTTTGGGAAAGAGAGACAATTATTGCCAGACTGACCAGTCCCTCACTACTGTGTATGAGCACAGCTAGGTCGAAAGACAGGGAAGCCAGGAGTGGCAAAGGGGTCGAGGTTATAGAAGCTGACAAAGGTTAGAGGGGTGGGGCTTGCAGCAGGGTGAGAGGGCAAGGCCAAAATGAAGAACCAGATATTGGTAAGCTTCGACCCCGAAAGCAAAACTCAGGAACTTCCTGTGAGCATGGAGGATGGATACATGAAAGTATGCATCCTTTAGATCTACCGTGACAAACCTCAGACCTGATTTAAGACATGAGCCGGGAGTAATGCCCGGGGAGAGATAGCTAGCTATTGTCGTGCAACACTTAACCGAACTCTCTTAGCCTATTCCGTTAGAATATAACGTTGCCTTAGGGCCAAAAGGGAAGCCGAGAAAGGCTTTGCCCAGGACCTGGAAACCTCGGTGTGCAGGTCTGGAAACAACCCCGACGTGGAGGTTGTGATGGCGGGAGCAGAAAGTGCTGTTCGAGCTTGCTGGATGAAGGGGCTTTCCGATCATCGGCTGGCCAAGCCAGATCCAGCTTATTATCAGCACGTGTCACAACCTCCATGAGCTCCTCTATCTCAGGTTTGCATAGAGCTGCCCCCCTCAGAGGAAGAGAGGCAGAGCTGCTGCATGGTCTCATCACAGGGGCAAAAAAATGCTGAAAGGCATCTGCAAACATGAGCTGTACCAGGCAGGTGAGATTTGAGAAAGAATCAAGCCTGTCTTAGCGGGGCCGAAACTGGGGGGGTCAGGGCACCCTCCTCAAAGAGTGCCCACTGGCATGAAGCAATTGCATGCACATACGAGCTCAGTGCTTGCAGTCGGCTCCCTCAAGGATCCTCAAGAAGGCTGTGTGTATCTTATCATAATATAGCGGGGGCAGGGAGAAACTCACAACCGGAAAGTGTGCTCACAAAATACACACAGAGCGCTTCTGAACAAACAAAAGCTGGCGCCAGCTTCACTCCATGTGCGTTTTATAGCTTCCTGGTTCTGACGTGCAGATTGCACACACGATTCAGAGCGTGGATAACGTGGAAGCGTTTCCAATGTGTTGCGACGCAGCTAGAGTTCCTGAAAGAGAATAATCTTACTGTACTGGCTAATTATTCGACTTGATTTTAGTCTGTATCTTGTTAAATCATGCATTTATTCCTTATATTCAGATGGTTATTTTTGCAGTGTGTGTAGTTCTACCTTTCTGTAGGTAGTGAGTAAGGCAATATTCACATTACACTTTTAAAATATATTTTACATCATTTTTAATGTGACATTAAAATGCATTGGAGGATGAGTTGGGGCCTGAGGAAACTGGTGCTTGTGGCCAAGCGTTTGATGATGTTAAGACTAGACCCTGTCTAGTGGAAAAAGAAAATAATCTCAAATGTTGTAGAAGAGCACCTGGTGTATGATGCTCACAAATCAGCTTAAGCTCTCAATGTTATGGCAAGAGTGAGTCCCTGAATCTATTTCAAATGCATTTTCAAATCAATTTTTTTTTCCTAGTAAAAACAGTTTAAAACAGGCTTGCATGGGCTTATGAGCAATAACAAAGTTATAAAAAAAATGCCATTAGGCCTATTAGCTGTCTGAATGAAAATTACACTGCGTTCAAACTCAACAGTGCACAAATAGCTTGTTCTGAAGCATTTATATGAAGAAAAAAATCCCTAATACTCATCAGAACAGATTCTTCAACGCACTGTACAAATGGGTTTTAAATGTGAGCCTGAGAATAACAATAAGGAATGAAAGGCTCATTGGTTAAGATTTAGTCAAAGAGTTTAAAATTGAATTCTATGATCATTCCACAGGCCATTGTTGAATTAATGTGATGTGATCACCTCAGGTTTTAAATGAATTTTCTTTTTATTATTGTATTCTTCTCAGTTCTTAGCCTTGCTTCGAACATGCGTTCTAGAAACCTAAAATGGTTTGGCATCACTTTTATAAGAATTGATCTTCACTGCAGCTTATTCCTAATTGAATTATGACAAAAGATGTTCAAATAATTCTTATTTGAATCTATGACAAATCAAATCATGATAAACTTTATCATCTTAATCTAATTGTAACCAAATGATTATTAAAGGCATGAAGTTCTGCAATATACGTAGTCCTATATCTGTGAAGAATAGTGTGTAGGAGCCTCTCAGGGTCACAAATTGACAACATTGCGCACACGAGCGGTGCGGTGCATGCAAATGAGCGATCAGTGATTTACCTGCAGTCACATCATCGAATTGATCACACCACCTCAGGCACAGATGCTGTAAATGTACAAACATATGCTTGTCTTGGTAAACTTGTCTCAATGCTTTGAGTCATTCACAGGTAAACTCCATCCATGGCCAAGAACATGGCAGTCCCACATTATGCTCGCTAGTATGCCAGTGCCCACACACAAGGGATGCATCTACCTATAAGCAGGTCTTTCTGCAAAGTTTACCTAAATACAAAGGGTGTCTAATATCTGTGATATCTTCAACCCATAAGATCTTGCGCATCATAAACCTTCTCACAGCAAAGCGCTAACGAGACTCCTGACTCCTTCCACTCTTCGGACCTGCCTGATTTATCCTAATGCTCTACTTCTAGTGCGAGTTCTTATGCTGCTTATGGTGGCTCCACATGGGCACGCTACATTTACATTTATGGCATTTGGCAGACACCCTTATCCAGAGTGACTTATAACTGAGTAGTTGAGGGTTGCTCAAGTGCCAGCAGTGGGAGCTTTGTGGTGCTGAGTTTTGAAGAAGCTTTTATTGTCATTTCTACCATATATAGCTGACGCAGTACACAGTGAAATGCGACAACGTTTCTCCAGAGCCCTGGTGCTACATTTAACAACATAGAGCTTTATCACACAACATAAAGCTAAATAAATGAACACAGAGCACAAGACTGCATTAAGTGTCTCCGTTACATAAAGTGCATCGTGTGCAACCGAGTGTAGACAAAAAACAGTGCAGACGGACAACACAAGAGAGTGTGAGGGGCAGATACACAAACATGACCAGTAAACCTATAGGACAATTAAAAGACTCTAAACACTGGTGTATTTGTGAATATAAACACAATGTTGTGCAAAAACAGAAGTAGCAGCAGTCGAGAGGTGCAAAAAAGGTTCAGCATGTAAACAGTATAATATGATTACATATAAATATAATATGGGTGGTGGAATCGATTGAGTTGAGAACTGACTGGTGTTGAGTTCAGGTTGTACAGTTCAGTGACACAGCTCAGTGAGTGTGTGTGTTTTGTACAATTCAGTTTTGTGATCTGATCCAGAATCCAATGAATTAACCACTGAGCTACCACCTCCCTAACATAGATACATAAAATGACCACCACTAAGCTACCACCTCCTTAAGATAAATACAAGAGAGCCTAAAGAAGCATTCGATTCGATTTGATTAAATTAGATTCCACTATGTCTTTGTGCAGAATACAAATACCGGGTCACTGTGTATATTGTATGTATATTATACATTCATATGTCCACAGTAAACACTTGAAGTCAAGTACAATACAACAATACATATTGTTTGCCAGTGCTTATTCCCTTTATCATTGCTCTGTGCACTTGTTTATCTTTCTAATCAAAAGAGTAAAATATTAAATAGTTAAATAATATGAACTAATAGGAACTATATGAAGCTTAACCTTCATCAGCAGTATATTCTGTTGTGAAGTCGTTTTTATTGACAAACAAGCCTAAAAGACCCAGTTTGTTTAATAGACCAGGTTTCTCCAAACTTTTTATCCGCAATATTCATACAGCACATTGCAAAATTGTTTAAAACCTCTCGGATTGAAAATAGCAGAGATTGCTCCAGCTGATGTTTTTTTATTGTAAATCGATATGCTGTTCAAGTAAAAATTCAAAGTCAATTATTTTTTAACAAGTCTTTAAAAAAAATAACTAGAAAAGAAAAGGCTGCTTGCATAATTCATTAAAATCTTTTCAGCATTTTTGCTGAAAAACAGCTTGGGGCGATTCCTGATAGTCAACCGTCCACAAGCAGTGCTTGTTTTAGTTTTTTTATGATGGTTGGGTAGTGTTTATTGACTGCTTTAAAAAATTCTTTTTTAAAAAGCAACAAATTCTTAATAGTAATCAAATCTGAACTTTGATTGGACACTGTGAAACATTGACTTTTATGTTTGTGTTTGGGACCAATGGCATGCTGGAAAGTTTCTCCCCAACTCTACTTATTTTAATATTATTATTTATTTTTGTGTGGATTCAAATGGACTATAATATTATATCCACTCGTAATTTGATACGAACCTATAAAGATGAAAACCACACAAAAGGTGTTTACTTTACACACTTACTTGCTGCGGTTGTTGTTTTTTGTACACATTTCTGCCACCAACTGCTGCACTACAGAAGTGTATATGTTAACAAGTACCTCTTTGTTTACCTGATTTAGACAGAATGTATATCAGTCAGCGCTATTGTGTGTATTTTGTGTTTCTGCCCAGCACTGTTCTGTTTTGTGTTGTCTTTTGTCTCACACTGGGTTGCACATGATGCAGTTTATGTGGCGAGGACAACTTACTATTTAGTCCTTAGCTCTGTGTTCTGTTATGTAGCTTTATGTTGTGTAATGAAGCTCTGTGCTGTTTTATGTAGCACCAGGGTTCTGAATAAACGTTGTTTAATTCCTGTCAGCTGCATATGGTTGAAATGATAAAAACTTCTTGCAGTTTCCACTTCCTCACTATTATTTTAATTCATATAAATAATTTTTTTCTTCCCTTATTATATTTATACATTGTACTGTGTATATACTGTATATTATAGTATGTGTATATTCTGTTTATATATTTGGATTTATTTTTATTTCTTTCCTTTGCTGCTGTAACAAAGAAATTTCCCCACTGTGGGACGAATGAAGGTATATCTTATCCTATCTTATCTTATTAACACAATGGTGCTTACTGGAACCATTTAGATAAAAGTTTATATCCTATTTTGGGAAATTAGATTACCTTTGATTTCTTTAGCGATCTTATTATTCTTAATTTCTACCATTTTCTAATTTCTCTAGTAATAATTGAAGTGGATTTTGTGTAAAATATTAGAGCTGTTTTAAACGTTCACAGTTCTAAAAAGGCCAGTTAGAAGTATATTTGTTTTCGTAAGTAATTTTTTTTAGAACCTCAGGGATTTCATTCTTATTCAAGCAGGATTTTTTTTATTTGCTTGCCAATAATGATTTTCCACTATTACGTTTTTTTTTGTAACATGAATATGACAGGAAGGTGTATTTATCTTTTGTTTTGTTTTTTAGACAAAGCTGATAATGTTTCAGCTGGCTGAATAGTTTTGCATATGATTTTGTGTAAAAATAAAAAATTATATATATATATATATATATATAGATAGATAGATAGATAGATAGATAGATAGATAGATAGATAGATATTGTAGAGGAGATGTTTGCATTGCATACAGAGACAAAGGCTATCAGGGGTTACATTTGCTAGCTTTTGACGCATTGTCTTGCATCATTCTAGAGAAACGTTGCCTCAGTTTGTTCAAGTATAAGGGCATGTTTGATTCTGTTTGTTTATCCACAGCTCTCTTAAGTTCCTGACTGGTCTGGAGTTCTTTTTTTCTTTAGCCATTTAAATTTATATATTTACTGGTGTGCTGGGAACATTGTCCTCATGTGTATGCATGTCTAGGGCCCAGGAAAAGTTCTTCTTTGTCCACAGCCACTGGTTGCTGTTATAGTAGTGCACTGTTATAGACAGGCGTGTGAGCACTTAGTTTCGCCCTCAGGTTTATCAATCTTGTGTCAGGCTTGTCTTGCAATTAGCATGTGTTTCAATGCCACTGGGGATGAATATAGAGGGCATGTCAGATCATCAATATACCACCGGCTGAAATGTATGATTGATGGCAAGTGTGACAGCAGGCATGCAGCCCCTGAGATAAAGCCCAGATGCTAAATGGCCAATGCACTTCAGCAACCTTTTTTTTGTAAATAGTTCAGAACCACATCACTGCGGGCTGGAAGACTATACACAGGTGGGCTTTCCTGATGGCAACAGCAGCTCCTGTTAGCTGTTACAGTGAGCGAATCTGATTGGTCTCTGCTGGCTCACATTTTGCTCTCATAACAATCATTACTCGATCTTTACTTAGTTTCTAAGTTACTTAGTTAAAGAATCTCCGCCTGAATGTCTATATCAAAGTTTCTGTAGATAGTTCATCATGCTTTTCTTCCATTTCTCAAACACTTACTTCTCTTACCTTGTCTAGACCATAGACTATAAGCATTTTCTTATACATGAGCTGATTGTTCATGTCAGCTTTTTCTCTTCTATGACCGAGACCTAATAGCTTGTATTAGGTCTTGTAGATTGCTAGTGGCTATGTGACATGACATGCACCAGAGATTCAGTTTGCTGGGGAGCATGGCAATATAAAGGCCTCTAAAAAAAAACTTTGAGGACAGATTTGGACTGTAATTAATAGCAACAGTTTACTAAAATGGCCTGCATAAACAGGTCTTGCATTTAAGTGCCTGTCACTGAACATTAAACCTTAACAATAATGGAACTGTAATAAATGGATTTAAAAGTGTTTAAGATAAAGCTGTACGATTTTGAAGATGAAGACGGATTTATCTTGAGGCTGGTTCCTCTCAAGGTTTCATCCTCATGAAGTTTCAGGCACGTTTTTCCCTTGCTAATGTCACCACTAACTCGCTCAGTTGGGATAAACTTACAATAACTTATACATCTTTTACTGAATCCAAACATTGATGAATTTAAATAAAGAAAAGTATAAATGTATTATCAGTAAAACATTTAAAAGTTTTGGCACTGAGGAGTTGGTGTTGAATCTATAATGATCTCATATGTTGAGCTAATTTATGGAGGATCTCCTGGTTCTACAACTCCAACTGACTGTATAAGACTGTTGAAAGACTGTAGAGAGACTATTACTCATAATTACACACTTCAGTGCCGTTTTAGTTTTAGGATTAAGAGTCACACTCTTGGTGTCACCCAAAGGAGGTTGGGTGCCATGTTGGAGTCTGGTTCCTCTCAAGGATCCTTCCTCATACCATTTAAGCAAGTTTTTCGCCAAAATCACCACAGGATGCTCATTGGGGATAAACACACAGAGTTTACTTATATTTGAGTTTTGTTTTATAACTCTTACATTCTGTAAAGCTGCTTTGAGACATTTTCCGTTGTGAAAATGCTATAAAAATGAAGTTAAATTGAAATGAATTTAACTGATTTGAACAATGTATGGCAATACTAACAAATAATAGTTCAAAATTATGTTAGTGGTCAATATGAACTCTCAGTCTTGGCTCACCCTTTTAGTTATGCTTTCACAGCTAATCTTATCATACCTGATAATCTGCTCTCTGGACCTGCCTGATCCATTCAGATGCCCTGATGGAGTTTTTATCAGTTGGATCTTATTTGGTGCTATATAGGATGGCTTCACACGGACAGCTAAGACAAAGATCAAAAACAAAAATTGAAGGTACGACTTGTGATGGCCATGAGTTCAAGTTTGAACTGTTAGAAACTCAAACACACACTCAAATACTCAATACAATATATATGCATCCATGTTTACAGCACCACCCTTATTATATATTATAACTGTTTTAATGCTGTTTTTGCACATCTACTCAATTGCTACTGTTGGTGTTTTGCACAACATTTTGTGTATTTGTTTAAAAGTACTGTCTTTGTTTACACTTCTCAGTTTTGCACATTGCACTGTATAACTTAAAATACAGGAGGTTTACTGGTCGGCTCTATTTTGTGTTTTTTGTGTATCTTTCCAACACTGGAAAGTATTACCTGTTTGCACTGTCTTTTGTCTTGCACTGTTTGTACACGATGCACTTTATGTGGGAAGGACAAATTACTTTAGTTCTTAGCGCTGTGTTTTGCTAGGTAGCTCTATGTTGTTTTAGCACCAGTGTCCAGGAGTAACATTGTACTGTGCACTGCATCGGCTCTATGTGGTTGGAATGACACTTAACGCTTCTTGACTTTTTCACTCCCTGTTGATGACTCATTAAGTTTAAAATTATAAAGCTAATGTTATAGAAACAATTCAATCAATTTGTTTTTTTTTATTCTATTTTAAACCAATCATTAAACTGAATTTAATTTGACCTTGAAACCTGGTCTCGTGTACATTTTCCAGCTTAAAGCCATGTTTTGAATACAAGTTAAAACCCACTCTGCTCTAATTATATAAAGTATTATCATTTATCCTATTATATACTGTGGTATTTAATCAAAAGTAAATAGTTTGCTAAAATAACAAATGTTGAAGGAGGTGGAGGTCATTCACCGTCTGGGGACGATGCTGAGAATGTTTTATGAGTCTCTCCTGTATGTTGTGGCATGCTGGGAAATCAGGCTGAGAGTGGCAGACGCTAACAGACTGATCCACAAGGCCAGTGATGTTGATGTGGAGGAGCTAGACTTTCTGACGATGGCTTTTAAAAGGAGGATGCTGTCCAAAATACATTTTATCCTGGATAACTCCTCCCATCCACTACATAAAACACTGGTCAGTTTGAGGATTGTGTTCAGTAACAGTCTCATCCTACCACGAGGCACCACAGAGAGACCCAAGAGATCATTTCTGCCTGCAGCCATCAAACTACATAAATTCTTTTTCTGAGTGTTAAAAAGCTGGTCCATGATATAGATGTTATAGATAAAGATTTGTATGCCACACTTTTATAATGTTAATATCTTGGGCGATTTATGTGCAATAATTTCAGTGCAATAATTGTTACATGTGCAATAACTTGTATAACTGTGTCATTGTAGTCTGACTTGTTCTGCCAACTGTTTCACTGCTGCTACACAGTTCCGTAATGGATATTTCTATAAGATTGAAAATTCATTGATTGTACAGCATCTATACTTAATATAATAGTAAGAATTATTGAACAAAAAAGAATATAAGTGATTTATGTGTACTAGTACCTGATGAGCAGCCTGGGGCAACTGTGGCAAGAAAAAAACTCTCTTAGATATTATAAGGTAGAAACCTTGAGAAAAACCAGACTGTAAGTGGAACCCATCCTCATTTGGGTGATATCAAGGGTGTGCTAAGTCTTAAATACAATACACTAGAGAGTGAGAACTAACATAAGCACTGGAGTGTGATTACGATTCATGTGCTTTCTACAGTCTTATACAGTCAGTTGACATTGTGGAACAAGGAACGTCTGAGCAACTCATAGGATAGCTCAACATCTGAGATCTTCAAAGATCCAACACCATCTGTGCCAGAGCCTTAAAATGTTCAAAGAAGTCCAATGTTTAAACATTACATGAAGTGGGATCCAAATGGCAATGGTACATCTCCAGACAGACTTCTTTGAAAGTCCCTAATCTTCATGAGGTGTGACAAAACTCGGGTTGCCTCAGGATGGGTAGAGAAGGAGAAGCAATAGAGAGGAATTAGCGAAGTTGTTCATAATATTAACAAACACAAGTTGATAACGTGTTTGATCAGATGTACTGGAGCAAAAGGATATGATGTATGTCCTTATGTGTAGTTATGTGTAGACCATGCTAAAAAGATATATAATAGTAATATTGTGTTTTAATGACATCCAAATGAACTGGATACTGCTTGGTGTGTACAGTATGTAACCATAGTGCTAGGTCTCAGTGGAGGAATGCCAAAGTTACCAGGGTTACTTGGGCTGACATGCCCAGCCAAATGAATTTGGAATTAGTATTTGGCAAAAGGTGAAAATACCACTAGTTCTGAAAAAAAAAAGAAAAAAAAAAAAACACTGTCAGTTTTAGTTATACATTCAGTTTAACATAAATAAGCTTAAATTTGAACAATCTAGTCTGCTGATCTGTCTGAATTTTAGATTATAAATTTGCCTCTTATGACCTGCTTCTGTCCCATGACAATGCCTCAAGAAAATGGCAAATAAAACTTCAAAATAGGTGTTTGTACACGAGTAGGAGCAGTGCAAAATGTGACTCAACACAGCTGTCTTTCCAATGTGTGTGACAATAAAATTTAATTTATCAGGTCGTTGCTCAAAACTGTACTTGGAAAAAGTTTGTTATTCAATAAGAGTGTTTCAAAATGATCGATAAAAAGAGGAAGTGAATGTTTTCTTACAAGAAGATAAACGCATTCAATGTTTTAATAAGGCAGACTGTTAGGTCAGAAAGGCATAAATATGGCCGCCATGCCATTACATACTTAAATGGTGTAATCTTAAAAAAAAAAAAAGAAATTGTGTTCAAAATAAGGTAGTTTAATATAAAAACTGTATCTAACTTGTCATTTGGTCAGCTGTAGCTGTAATAGCATTTAGAAGAAATATCTTGGGAGATTTTGAACAACAAAAAAACTGAAACTAAAAAAAAAACGAATAGGTTTATGCATTTAAATAATATTCATTTGCTTATAATGTATTCTGTTTAAGTTTGCCCTAAAATAGAAAAAAAAAGAGAGAGAGTGTGTGTGTGTGTGTGTGTGTGTGTGTGTGTGTGTGTGTGTGTGTGTGTGTGTGTGTATTATATATATAGTCTAGTGGTTAGAATGCGGCACTCACACCACCACGGCCCGGGTTTAATTCCTGGTCAGGGATACTAACCCCAGCCATTAGGTGCACTCTTAGTGCCGGTCCAAAACCCGGAAAAATGGGGAGGGTTGTGTTAGAAAGAGCATCCAGCGTAAAAACATGTGACAAATACGGATGATCCACTGTGGTGACCCCTAATGGGAGAAGCCGAAAGATATATAAATAATATGCATGTAGGCCTCTACCGAAAAACTGCGTCAAAATGATGTAAGTCAATACAATTAACTAGTAAAAAAACGTATGAGAACACTGAACATGTCTTAACCAGAGGAAGACATGCTAGCGACAGAGCTTTGTGGGTCCACCAATGCATGCCTGCCAGACACCCTTTCTCCCCCACTGTTTGTGGCGTTTTCAAATCCACCGACCACGCCTGGATTTTCAAAATTTTCTTAGATAAATTTTGATGTTTTTCGATTTTTTTATTTCACACAGTGGCTACACTTGAACTTAAGCTTATTCTACAACTTTTCAACTGTGCTTTATTCAAAGATTTATTTTCAATTCAATTAATTCAACTGAGAGTCTCCTCTGCAGTATGTTTTAGATCATTGGTATGCTGAAAGGTCGACAAAGGTCTCATGCTCATAGTCCTGGTGGATGGTAACAGATTCTTCTCAAGAATTTCCTGGTATGTGGTTCTGTTCATCTTCTGGGACTCTGCTAGTACCAGGAGAAGAGAAACAGTCTCAACCCACAACGCTTTTACCCCTGAATTTGACTGTAGGTGTAAAGATAGACTTGTTTATTGTGTTGAGGTTATAGATGATAATATAGCGAGTAGCCCATCTCTGTTGTGACATGCCCAGCTAGTACAGGGAATTCAGGGTCAGAAGATTCAAAGAGAACTGATGAAACACCTGTATCGCCTCTTTTATACAGTATGCCATCCTACCATTGCTGTAAGTACAGTATTTAAGGGTAAAGCCAAGTCAAGTTTATTACTATACCGCTTTTCAAAACAGACATTGTCTCAAAGCAGTTTTACAGAAATCAACAATCAAGGTGAATGGTGTGTATTTATCCCTGATGAGCAGCTGTGGTGACTGTGGCAAGGAAAAAACTACCTTAGATGTTATGAGGAAGAAACCTTGAGAGGAACCAGACTCAAAAGGGGAACCCATCCTCAATTGGGTGACATCAAGAGTTTGATTATAAATCTTTCAACAATACAGAACACTGGAAAGTGAGAACTAACATGAGAGTATAAGATTATAAGTAATGTTCTTTCTACAGTCTTCTACAGTCTTTATGGTTATAAAACTAGGAGCTACTGAGCTCAACATTTGTGATCATCACAGATGTGTATGGCATAATATGCAATCTGATGGTCAAGTAAATCATATGCATCTATAGAGCAGATTAAAACCACTTAGATATGGGAAATAAGTTTATAATGACAATTTATTGGAAAATAAAAGTGTAGCTGTAAGCGTGAGTTCTGTTTGCAAGATATATTTACCAATAAAAACATTTTCACATTAGTATTAAAGATGTTCAAAAAATAAATAGGAAAATAAGTGTCCACAAATGTCATACTTGCTCTTCGGTCATTCGTTTGCGTAGGCAATTTAGGTTTCTGAAGTAACTATCAGATTTAGCATGTAACACGCTGTGCAATAAATAGGTGTAGTTGCAGATACGTTGCCAACGCATCATTTAAAAAAAAATGATAAGGACAATGATGATCGTAAAAAAAAAAAAAAAGAAAGTTGTTTATAACAGCGTAGTGGTAAACACATCAAGTACTTTGGGTTCATCGGAATCAAAAAGAACGCTAAACAAAATCTGCCCAGACATGATATACTGTTCTTCCTTTTGAAGTGTAGATAGGATTTAGCCTTTAAATGTAAATTAAGTGTGGGAAATGAGTAAGGGAACACATGGCTGTGTGAGCCACCACTATCGAGCCAGAGGTCAGCAGGTGGTAGTCGCCGGTATCTACACATTTACAGTTTTCAGTTCAAATCAGAGTCATCAGAATCAAAATTATTATAATTTATACACTAAAATTATTGCACATAATTGCCCAAGATATTAACATTATATAAGGTGTGGCATGAAAATCTATAACTATACATAAATCTGTGTTATCTACATAATATTGTGGACCAACTGTTTAACACTCAGAGGAGGATGTTATATAGTTTGATGGCCACAAGTAGAAATGGTCTCCTGTGGCATTTTGTGGTGCTTTGTAACTGTATGAATCTAAAATCTATGCAGGATATTAAAAAAAAATTACAAACATTGTGAATATCTAAAAATACATTCGCTATTTAAATACGGAATGTTATTCTTTTAAATGACAGGCTTAAATAGCTACATTATTTTGTTATGTGACCTTATGAATTTTTGTTTCCCTTCAAACAAAAACTGTAATTTGAACCACTTTTTGCTTAAATACTTTGGTGCATAATAAATGTAAATTTGTTTATATGAACTTGCATGAAATATGATGTTACATTGTTACATTCTCCACCTAATTCAACAGAAAGCACAACCACTTAAGAAGCTTCAGCTGGAACTAACCTGAGATGAGGGGCGGGGTTTCTAGGGTTGGGAAAGTCAATGGAAAGTCAATGATTTCAGTTTTAACTGTCAATTGCCTCATGTGCCATTTTTATTGGCAATGAAGAAAAGATTGCTTTTGGTAAATACTGTATATTTCGTGACAATAGCAGTGACAAGATACAAAGAAAAAACAAATTGAGTTCTGAGTCTGCATTTTGAGTTTACACATTTACACACTGTGACAGTGTAACGTCTGGCACAGGTAATTTAGATTTCATGTCCTAGGCATTCCTTTAAACCTTGACATCTGCATTTGAATCAAAGGATGAGCACCAATTCTTACACTTTTATTGGGAGTTTGTATACCACAGTGTCATACCCCCACCTCGGAAGACACTGAAGCAGGACAAACTCTGACCTCTCCAGCTGACTTCCAAGCAGCATTCAACTGATAACACAAGCCAGTCTCTATACCTTACACAGTACACACACACACACACACACACACACACACACACACACACACACACACACACACACCACCCCGAAAGCCAGATAAGCCCCCTGGCCTCTCTGGCTGGCACAAGGACCCTCAAACCATAAAACAACTCACTCTCGAAACTCTGCCTTAGTAGGTCTGACACACACACACACACACACACAAACACACACACACACACACACACACACACACACACACACACACACACACACACACACACACACACACACACACACACCACAAGAAAGCATTCTTTTATTAATTAAATAATAAATAAAAATTTCCACATTACATGACACAAACATAAATTGTATGTCTTTTCTCCTGTACATAAACCTAGAGTTAAACTCTACCTTAATAGTTACACTCTAAAGGTTTATTAATGTTCCCCTGTCTTTTCAGTTAGGGCCTGATATAAAATTATCTGCTCTTTACTTCCCTAACAAGGGTGCATATTTGATCATGAAATGTATCATACTGTCTTAATACACTTTGGATAAAACTTTAAGTTCTCCAAAGCAAGTATAACCCAGAAACCAAGCCCACAAACGCATGAACAAAGGACGTTTCTCCCTCCAAGATTTCAGGCCATAGCATTGGCCATTTCCCCGAATATGGGTGGGGTTTGGGACCTTTAAAATATCTTAAACCCAACTAATAAAAAGCTTAGCTCACTCGCTCAGATCGAACGGAAAGGCTCGGAGGCCCAGGGTCCCAGAGAGTCGGACGCTCAGAACAGCTCAGCAGCAACTCTTTGAGGTGAGATCTTCTGGCAAGCTTTACCTTGAAAAACAACAACTGCTCTGATCTTCAGGAGAACCTGGAAGAACATCTGACTCCCTCCTAACCGACTCTTCAAAGATTCCTTTGTCTGCCGCATCTGGATTCGTGGTTAGTTTTGAAGATTAACCTTTATTAAGATTAAGCTTGGCATTCATTTGCTTTCTTTTTTCTTTTTCCATCTTTCCCTTCTCTTACTTGTTTTTCTATTTTGAACTTTTTGTTTATTTTTATTTTCCTAATTTCTTTTTGTTTGTGTAGTAAGTTCTATGTTGTGTTTTGTCTCATTCATTAAACGCCGTATTTTTCATAAATGATTGTCTCTGAGTGCGGCTCACATTTCAAAGTTCTTTCAACATTCGATCTAAACTACATGCTCTATTAATTGTACGGTATAAAGTAAAAGGGGAGTCGCGTCTTTCCATTACCATCAATTCAACTTAATTTAAATATTTAGGAGAAACTATAACCCGTTATAATTACTTATAAATATTTCCTTTTTTTGCGATCCAAATTTGCTACAACAGTTTTTAAATTATAACTACATCATAGACACATTGATCAGTATTACACACCAGTGAGGAAATTAGAACATTGCAATCATTCAGTGTAATTAGAAATAGAGAAAAACATCAATTTAGTGTTTTTAGCTGGTAACCATTCAAACCAGGCTGGATTTTCCAGCAGGGATTGTTTAGTCTAGTCTGTTTGGTGAATGCCTGACTCTTGCTTATGATTGCTTGTTTGCCCTTCTGGAGTGTTTGTTCTGGTTTAAGCAATAAGCCTGAACTTGCTGCCTACCAACATGTTGTATTTGCAAAAATGTGATGGAGAACACAGAAAGGGTTATTTATAAGATGCATCAGCAAAGGACCAAAGTGCACACGTTTTTAAACCTGTAGAAAGTGTATTTTTGTGGCCAATTTGAATTTCAACAGGTTATGATATATAGTAACACGGCCCTACTAGTGTGTAGCTCACTTCTAACCAACTCTAGGTCACTGCATAAAACACTTGTGGAACCACGCCAACCACTGGGGATTCTTGTGGACCAGAATCAGAAGATAAGGGTCGTCTCACAGGAGCAAAAGTAAGTAATAAGTATAATAGTGTAATCTAGTAATAGTCTCTAATCAATTAATCACACAGAATAAAATAGAATAAAGAACAGTCATTCAATAGGGCAAAGACTGTAGTATATTGTTTTGATTGATTATTTTTAGTCCTCAATCCTTCTCTTTTAAATTGGTAATTGAATAAAAAAACCCAAAATAACAAAAGTGTATACAAATTCAAAAACCCAAATCAAGGTACAGATTCAGAACAAAAATAAACAAAACAGTAAAATAATAATACATTTCACACAATGAATTTCAAAATCAGTGTTTCAGTTTTGAAGTCAGTTCCTCAAAGAAATTCAGATTTTAAATTCGTTTAAAATCAGTTTCACAATAATGAGCTTCAGTTTTTGCGTTCAACTCGGTCTTAATGTCCAGTTGAGTTTAAGTTCGATGTCTCAATCTCAAGTTCAAAAATCTAAAGGAATGTTCATCAAAAAGTGGAAGAAAAAAATGTATCCAGGAGAGAGGGAAAAAAAAACAAATGTTTGATCCACTGAAGGTCAAGGTAAAAAAAAAAACTTAGGGAAAACAAAATCAAAAATCAAAGCAAAAATAGTTTGATCCTACCAGTTCGGCAGACTTCACACTCTTTTCTCTGTTTCCAGGTACGAAATGATGGAATGGCTCGACAGTCCTGACCGGATTACGAATATTTAGCAAGGACAGGATTCAGGAACAATTCTCACACAGAAAAAAAAAAAAGGAAAAAAATAAAACTGCCTTGTAACAACAAAGCCAAAATGAAACATAAATGTCATTGTCCAAATAAAACATTTCAATCTGTCTCAATCATTTGCACATACAGGTAGTCGTTGACTTACGACCACGATTGGGGCCGACAGATCGGGTCGTAAGTAGAGTAGGCTATATGTACAGTACTGTGAAATGATGCTGGAAGCTGGTACGACAGTTGTAACAAGATTTGTTCGTAAGTAGAGTAGGCTATATGTACAGTAGTGTGAAATGATGTCGGAAGCTGGTAAAAAAACTTATGTACGCCACAGCTAGCGATTGTGGTCCATTGGTTGTAAATTGCGTAGGTCGTAAGTCGGCGACTACCTGTATATTCTAGCATCACTTCCCGTTCAAACGTCGTCACACAATACTATTTTTAAAACATTGAGTTTCTAAAACATATATATCACAGATGTAAATTTAAATTGTTAATAATTTAATCGCTGGAAATACTAAACTGTGGATTCTAATAACAATTTGTGAAATTGCATTTTCTCTCTGTCAAGTTCACTGTCGTTCTGCCTTTCGGCAAGGGGCGGGACTAAAATTTCACCTCACCAATGAGCACTCAGCTCCAAAGCATTACTAATTTTAATTTATAAAGCAATTTTTCTGAATTTTTCTTCTTTGTTTTTGTATATATTTATTTATTTTATAAATATATACAAAATATAAAAAAATAGTTATATAAAATTTCCAATAAATGCTAGTGACCTAAGTTAATGACCTGGGTTACAATTACAATTATAGAAACCCCTGAATTGGGGAAACAAATAAATGAGTCCAAAAGCCTATTTAACTACATATTTTTATGCCTTGTCTAAAATAAATACAATTAAATCCTACAAATTAGCTATTTAACATATTTTACTGAGTAAATGTGGGTGTGTTAGATCAAAGAAAGCACTACAATGTGCAGTACAGAGGGCAGTTCAAGACCAGAAAAAGGGTGTTAATGCACATTATTTGTCTATTTCAAGGGAAAATCTCTAAAATACTATTATGAAAGTCATCACTAAGCAGTTCAACTTCCAGCAATGATGGAACTGTAATAAATTGACATTTTCCTGCCACCCAGATGAGAATAGGTTCTTTTTAGAGCTTGGATCCTCTCAGGGTTTCTTTCTCCGATCATCTCAAGGAGTTTTCCCTTGCCACAGTGGCTTGCTCATTATGGATAAATTTACCAGAAAAAAAAAATTGTAGATCCATGAAGTTACTAAGCAATTCAAAAACTTAGAGGATGGATTTGGGCTGTAATTGATATCGACAGTTAAAAATACACAGTGCATTAGCACCTATCACTGAACAGCACACCCTAACAATAATAGAACTGTAATAAATGGACATTCAGTGCCACCCTGATAAAGAGAAGTTCGCTTATAAGTCTGGTTCCTCTCATGTTTTTTCCATATACCATCTGAAGGAGGTTTTCCTTGCCACAGTCACTGAACCGATACATTCTTTACATAAATTGTCCATTGACAAGAGCACTCTACAAATAAAACATAAAAAAAATATCTTTTGTGTAGTTTAATAGAAGTGAAAGAAGTGCAGAGACAATAAAGGAATGCATGTTGGAGTATCATAATTAACTTGGCTTACAACACAGCAAGCAAATTATTAGAAAAACCTTCAAAGTGTAACCTTGTAGCATGCTGCTGAAAAAGAAGGGTGCATGGCCTTCAACAATACTGTCTCTTTGAGCAGCAAATGAAGTACAAGCAGTCCACAATCACACAACAATCAGGTTCATATACTGTAGCTGTGTGTATCTATTGTTCTCTTTTTACTTTCCAGGCTTCTTAAGAAGGCTGATAAGCTGTTTCTGCCATCAGAAGAGTCCAGCTTTTTGTAGTTTCGCAGCCCTGCCTCATAGCCATGTGCTCATGCGCTATTCAGAACAACAGTTCAAGTTTCAAATTCAAGTTTATTTTACATTTTTGTCTTAAAAGCAGCTTTACAGAATGTAAAATTTTTATATGAGTAAAGTGTGTGTATTTATCTGTGATGAGCAGACCTGGGCAACTGTGGTAAGGAAAAACTCCTTTAGATGGTATGAAGAAAAAACCTTGAGATTAACCAGACTCAAAAGTGGAACCCATCCTCATTTGAGGAATATCAACAGGGGTGCTGAAATGGCGCTGTCCATTCAGCACTTTGGAGACAGTTGTGTGAGGAACATGAGCAGGCTTCGGTGCAGGACCTGGAGGCCAGCAGACTGTCACATATTTGAAAATCACATTTCATGAAACCAGGTTTACTCTTCTTTACTCTCCTGCAATAAACATACATCTGCTGTTACCTCTGTAATCAGAAGGTGCAAGATACATCAATCAGCCACACCATTAAAACCCCCTGCCAATTATTGTGCCAATGAAACCTCTTTGTCATTGACTCCACAAGACCTCTGATTGTGTTCTGTGTTATCTGTTGTAAACATGTAAGCAGTAGATACTTTATGTTAGAAGGTGGGGCCTCCATGGATTAGACTTGTTTGACTAGCACATCCCAGAGATGCTCATTTGGACTGGGATCTTAAATTCTTTAAACCATTCCTGTACTTTTTTTCTGCAGTACAGATGTGAAAGGACTGGTATGCTGCTGAAAGAGACCACTGCCATTCGGGAATACTGTTGCCATGAAGAGGTGTAACTTGGTCTGCAGGAATGTTTATGTAGGTGGCACATGTAAAAGTAACATCCACATGAATATCAGAACCCAAGGCACTGCCTCTGGCAGATTCCCTTTTTGCCTTAGTGCATCCTGGTGCTATCTCTATCCCAGTAAAGCAATGCACATACACCTGGCTGTCCATATGATGTAAACTTTTTCCATTGCTCTATGGCCAAGTTCTCATGCTTACATTCCCATTGTAGGTGCTTTTGGTAATATTAAAGCCACTGTAATGTTTCATTACATTTGTTTTAATATTATGGTTGTTCATGCATACCTGACAGTTACTGTCAAATATGTTTTTTTTATTTTCATACAAGCCAGTGCACTTTTAGTGCAGGTCATTGTTAGCCAACAGGGTAACGGTGAAGCTTAGGCTACTGTTGGCCGAAGGAGGAGAAGGAAAGGAGGAAGACATCTACAGAGACAGCAGGAAAAGAAGTGTAGAGATGATCCTGAAGAAAGAGTGAAGTAAGAATGTAGTGGAGGTAAAGAGAGTTTCTGATAGAGTGATGAACGTGAAGCTGGAAGTTAAAAAGGTGATGATAAATGGCATCAGTGCCTATGCTTCACAAGTGGGTTGTGAGATGGAGGAAAAAGAAAAATACAGGATTGAAGAAGTGGTAGCAGGTGTAGCTAAAAAAATAAAGATTGGTGATTGGGCAAACTTCAATAGCCATGTTGGTAAAGGCAACCGAGATGATGAGGAGGTAATGGGTAGGTATAGTTTTAAGAAGAGGAATGTGGAAGTGCAGATGGTGGCAGATTTTGCTAAAATGATGGAAATGGCAGTGGAGAAGATGCAACCTGAAAGAGATTGGGGACTGTAAGGTGTAGGCAGAGAAACCGAGCTGGGAAAAATGTGCTGCAAGTTATGCAGTAAATGATGGGAATGTGTTGACTTAAAAGGAGAATGTGTTAAGAATATGGAGATTTTAACAGCTGATGAATGAGGTAAATGAGATGATGGTTGGATGATATGGCAATGGTGAATCAGGAAGTAGATTAGTAAGGAGGAAGTTAGAGCAGCGATTAAGAGGATGTAGGATGTAGAGTCGGTTGGCCCAGATGAAATACCAGTAAAAACATGGAGATGTTTAGAAGAGATGGCAGTGGAGTTTTTAACCAGATTGTTTAACAAGATTTTGATTTTAGGTGAGAGGATGCCTGAAGAATGAAGATGGAATATGCTGGTACCGGTTTTTAGGAATAAGGAAGATGTGCAGACCAGCAAAGCTAAGAGAAAAGTTGACCATCTGTGAGGAACTGTATGGTTTCATGCAGAGGAAGAGCACCACAGGTGCATTATTTGCATTGAGAACGTTGATATGTTGAAAGCATACAACAGGGTGTCGAGAGAGGAGTTGTAGTATTGTACGAGGAAGTCAGGTGTGTCAGAGAAGTATGTGAGGGTGGTGGAGGACATGTATGAGGACAGTGTGACAGCAGTAAATTGTACAGTGGGAACGACAAACTGGTTCAAGGTGGAGGTGGGATTGCGTTAAGGATCGGCTCTAAGCCCTTTCTTGTTTGCAGTTGTGATGGACAGGACGAGGTCAGACAGAAGTCTTCGAAGACTATAATGTTTGCGGGTGATATTGTGATTTGTGGAGAGAGTAGGGAGCAGGTTGAGAAGAGCCTGGAGAGGTGGAGGAACATGCTGGAGAAAAGGGTAATAAAAGTCAGTAGGAGTAAGAAAGGGTACATGTGTGTAAATGAGAGGGAGGGCAGTGGAGTGGTGCGGTTGCAGGGAGAAGAGGTGGTGAAGGTATTAGAGTACCTGGGGTCAGCTGTGCAAAGTAATGGAGAGTTTGTGATTTAGAAGGGTATCTGCAAGAGTGAAAGGGAAAGTTGACGAGCATGGACAAGATTAGAAATTAGTTTATTAGCGGGACCATGCATGTAGGTTGGTTTGGAGACAAGGTGAGGTAGGTGCGATTGAGTAGGTTTGGACATGTGCAGAGGAGGGACATGGGGTATATCAATAGGAGAATGCTGTGGATGGTGCCAACAGTAAGGAGGAAGACCAAGAGGAGGTTTATGGATGTGGTGAGGGAAGACATGCACATAGTTGGTTTGAAAGAGGCAAATTTAGAGGACAGGGTGATATAAAGACAAATGATTGGCTGCTCCCATTTGGGGTTGCCACAGCTAATCAAGAACTATAAAACTGTAATGATAACTCTGTTGGCCATTACCAAATATCATAATAGCACAGTTGTAATGCAAACATGTTATCTGCCAGAATATATTTGTGTGCTTTAATTCTGCTATAATAAAATACATACAATATTACATGATAACTTTTCTTTGTTTATTGGCAAATAAAACTAATTGACTAGAACAGATTTACTAAATGTATCAAGGGGCCAAATTTAAACACCAAAACCCGAAAAAAATCAAAAAGCTCTTCCTAAGCTAAAAAAATTATAAAAAAGCATCCATTACATGCATATCAAGATATAAACTCAACTGCTTTCAGGAGAAACTGTGATTCTATCCATCAATGTCACCTGAGTGGTGTACACCCAATTTTTAATAAATCCTCAGAGATAGAATCTGAAGGGTGTGATATCAGTACATCAGGACAATCTTTTAAATGCCAATCCAAAATAGTAAAAGACTTGCTACTGTGTTGTTTTTTGTTTGTTTTTGTTTTGCAGGTTTTTTGACAATCACAGTAATTCTCCATCTTGTGCTTGACTTTTTTTTACATTAAATAAATGATTATTACTGAACATATTTTTATATAATTAGTATTTGGAACTTCAAATATTGTAGCTGTGAGTCTGCCTCCGGAGATTTGTTCACATATCCTTCCATAGCCAGTGGTTATTTCATGCTTAATAAAAATATAATAATTGCACAATTTGTAGTATTGTAATTTCAAATAAGAAATATTTAATTCAATTCTATAAAATTCTATTTGAATAGCATTTTCAGCAATATTCAAAAAACAGAAATAAATGTATTGATTATGGGGTTCGAACTTATCTACGGTTCTTATCTATGGTATGAGTTTCTTATTTAAATTAAGTATAAGTATAGATTTTCATATACTGTCTTTTTAGTGCGTTTTTGAGATTTCCAGAATATTTTAAACAAGGTCTTACATACTAAGTGTTTAAATATTGTTATATCTATTTGTTTGCGTGTCTGAATTGGTGGTTCCCCTTTTGGGAACTCGAGCTGTGTCACAATGCTTTGGGAACACCTCCGCGTTGCTCCCAATTTAAATCACGTGTGAAATCCAGCCAAGGCGTGACGTCACCGGCACAATTGCAAACCAGAAAGCTACAAAATGCGCGAGCATTGAAGCAACACTAGCTTCTGTTTGTTCAGGTAAGCGATATGTTTGTGAATCTGTGCAAGCAATGGCTGAGAGCAAACAAAACTTCTGTTTCATTATGGGGAAGACACATGATCGATGCACTGTTTGCTTGGGAGTGGAGCATGCTCAGTCGGCTCTCGAGGGAGACAAATGTTCGCACTGTAGCTGCATGGCTATGCACATGCTCTGCTTGCTGGCCGACCTGGCAGAAGACATGGAGACAAGGCCTCTCCAGCCTCCCCTGCCGGGCCAAGCACCTGTTCCCCAGGGGAAGCACGCCCTTTAGCGATTTCTTCTCCCAGTGCCTGCAATGCAGAGCTCCATATTTCTTCCTCAGAGGAGCGAGTATTTTTTGAAAGCTAGTGAGCCCACAGACTCCTCACAGCCTGTGCTGTACGAGAAGCTCCTGGAGGTAGTGCCCTGTCCAAGCTAGAAATAAAATTGGCCGGATGAGAAGGGGAGGCAGTGCACTCCCAGTAAGCTGGATGAGCATTTCCTGCACCCCGCATCACAGCCTCCACACCAGGGCCTACTATTTTTCCCCAACCTGCACCCTGAAGTGTCCAGGTCCTGGGAGACCCCATATGCGGCCCATACCTTCTCCCTGCGATCCTTGCTGTATGCGAATGTAGTAGGGTTTAAGGATTGCGGCTATGGTACGATGGCCAGGGTTAAAGAGACGCTAGAGGGATCTCCTCTTGCAGGCAGGGGGAACCCTGGTACACCCCCGCCCAGAGTTATGGAAGCAATGGCTGTGGCCCCTGAGGGGGCACAGTTTCTAGCAGGTGGTCCCTCTACTGAGGTAGTGGAGACCATCCTCCATTCCAGAGCTCCCTCTATGAGGAGGTTGTATGCCATTAGATGGCAGATGTTCACCATGTGGTGTGAGCACCACCAGTTAGACCCAGTAAACTGCCCGGTTGGTTCAGTTCTGGAGTTCTTGCAAAATTAGTTTTCCACAGGGTTGGCTTCATCAACCCTAAAGGTTTATGTGTTTGCTATCGCCGCTTATTGCTTTTTTGTTGCTGAGTAAACACCCTCTCGTGACACGTTTCCTGTGTGGCAAGCGGAGGCTAAGGCCCGGGATGCGACCCAGAGTGTCTGTGTGGCCATTGTGTTGGCGGCTCTATCTGAGCCCCACTTCGAGCCCTTGGCCGAGGTGACCCATAGGTACATGCCTGTAAAGACCACTTATCTTCTAGCAATATCTTACCTGAAGAGGGTCAGGGACCTACAGGCTCTTTCCGTGGCCCCGTCTCGCCTGGAGTTTGCCCCTGGCATGGCCAGTGCCTTTCTCTACCCTAAACCTGGGTATGTATCTAAGGTGCCTGCGGCTCCCCTACGACCTGTCGTGCTGCAGGTATTCTACCCTCATCCTTTCCAAGCCCCCGACCAGGAGAAGCAAGATCGGGTATGCAAAGCACTGGACAAGTATCTCCACAGGACTCCGAAGAGAAAGTCGGAGCAGCTATTTGTCTGCTTTGGCCCTTATAGGGAAGATTTTCCTGCCAATAGTCAGACTCTCAGCAGGTGGATGATGGATGCCATCTTTAGCTTATGAGTCCTCTGATCTTCCCACTCCGTTCAGAGATAAGGCTCACTCTACCCGGAGTATGGCGAGGTTTTGTGACCTGAACATCAGAGCTGGTGACGTCACGCCTTACCATTGGCCGGATTTTTACACGTGACTCAGAGCCTGAGTAATGCAGCGTCTTGTTCTCGCAGGGAACTAGGGTACATACGTAACCTAAAGACGTTTATGTGCAGGCTCCAGACACTGTACTTATTTTTTCAAATTTGTCACTTAAACATATAAAATGTATTACATTATTAATGGATTAGTAATATCTTTCAATATAAAAACATTATACTTCATAAAGATACAGACTTAGTAGACCTTCTTTGTCTGTGCTTAGAACTCTATTCTGGTCCAACCTCATTCAGCACCAGCTGCATATATCATGTGCATCATTATATCTTCACTCCTACTGAGCAAGCATGTTGTATTGAGGACAACAATAACTAGAATATGGTTTTTTTTTTGTTTGTTTGTTTTTGTTCGATTGAATTCATTTCTTTGTATGAATTTTTTAGTTCACACACACACACACACACACACACACACACACACACACACACACACACACACACACACACACACACACACTCCCCTCACACTATTTACGGCGTAAAAGTATGGATTGCATGGAATTATTATGAATTAGTTGTGTTGTGCTGCTGCTTTAAAAATAGGAAAATCTATAAAAACCTTCAAAAATAAAATAATACAATTCTAAATAATGATAAAGACATTAACTATACAGTTTGTGCATGGCATGTAGAGTGATGATTTATAGTTGTCTATTATAATTGGATTAATGTAACACATATAATGAACAGCATGGGGTTTACATTACTGTCATGTTACTTTTTATGGAAGCAGGTCAGAGATGACAGTAGGTCTTTTTTATTATTGATGAGGTTGATTGCTGTCAATAGAAGTATTAACCTGGTGTTACATGCACTAAAATCTTTGTGTTATCATCTATAGTGATCTTTAAAATAGATATCAGTATTGCTAATAGAATGTCCTTCTATTTGGGAATTTTTTTCCATGATCGGTGTCATAATTCCCATCTATGAAATAATGCAGGGAAGTTAAACCTACTGAATAAATTCATTATGTCTCCAGCCACTAATTAAGCTTCACAAGAGGTGATTATTATTATCGATTATTGATATATTGATTTTATTATTATTATTATTATTATTATTATTATTATTATTATTATTATTGCAATTATTATTTACATTACAAATCAAGACCAAAAATGTTTGCATGACTTTGCACTGAGAAAATTATAATGCACAGAAACACTGTTACATAAACACCCTTCATTCTCCATACACACTGTAGAGTCTTTTACTTTATGACTTTAAAACCTTGCGGAATGCCAGAAGTTCCAAAAGTGCATCAAAAAGTTTTAACCAAAGAGACATATTTACAAGCTTATGTAGGTTTGTTAACACATCAACACAGACATTAAGTCTGCGTTACAGAAAAAGATGAAACTATAAATAAATATCGCTTAAAAATCAGTTTCTTAAAAAGAATTAAGGATTATATGCATACTATTATCATCACATTTGAACTTAACAGTGCTCAATTCAAAAAGCAGCATCGTGCTATGGGACTGCAATCTTGCCTGTGGAATGTTCAGCTTGTACGTTTGGAAAGGCTCCATCGATGCCGAACATTATATACAGGTTTTCAGAGCGACAAATGCTTCCATCTAGAAAACGTCTTTTCAGGAAGGGCCATGGTCCATCTATTACAATAGCATGACTTTGTAGCAGAAGAGTCTAGTCTAGAACTTTCAGCATTTGAAAGCATCATGAAATTAAAAATACAACAAAGCAGACCCAGGACTCTTCAGCAGCTAGAATCCTGTATCAGACACATATGGGACAACATTCCTCAAAACTTCACAAAATCTTCTCCTCAGTTCCCAGATTTATACAGACAGAAGACAGTGGTAAACATGGCCCTGTCCCAACATTTTTTTTATTCCTGTCATCTCCATTAAAACGACCTTATTTTCTCCTTAAAAGTATGTATATTCTTAGTTTAAACAATTGATTTTTTTTGGTTTGTGCTATTTTTGTGAAAATAATGATTTTTGAGATATGCAGATCATTGCATTATGTTTTTCAATTTGCATATTCAATTCTGCACAGTTTTTTTTGGAATTGGGATTGTAATATAGTAAAGCTGAATAGAAAGGAAAGCTTCGGTTTAAAACAGCGTCTTTAATAGTTGCATTCATTATGCTTTTTCTAACATTGAACATATTCAGTGCAGTACTGAAACATAAATATTGCGACTAACACATTTTCAGGATTAAATGCATTATTTAATTTGATTTTATTTACGCTATTTTCTGGTAAAAAAAAAGAACGAAAAAGATCTCAACTAATATAACCTTTAGTAACACCTACCCTAACTAAACATACAGTAAACATACAGTAAGATGTCATATAATGAGCTCCAAATTCACTTTCCACAGCAAAGTCATTGCTTCCCCATGGGAACAGAGATACAGAGTGGTCCCAACTTTAGAGTTTGTACCTTGCACCTGTAATTAATTTAATCAATCTAAAATTTGACCCTGTTTTCTGCTTAAACCTCAAACCGCAGCAATGTGACCAGAAGCATCTGCTTGTAATGGTATTGAGAAAAAAATCTCCTCATTTCACGGCACCAAATCATTTACTGTACACCATCAGTGTGACACTGAGCTACATACACTGAATATCAATGTGTTAGCAAGCAGACAGATAACCATTCTACACTGGCATTGGCCCGAGTGGTCCAAAGCATTTTTTACACTTTTTCCACCAATACGCTCAACACAACTTTTGTGCTTAAAAATAAATTTTTTTCAAAAAATGATTCTAATGTCAAAGTACTATGTCATTTTAAAATAAATCTATAATATGGACGTTTATGGCCAGCTACTACCGATTTACCAAAGATGATTGAATGCATAAATATTTTTAGAGTACTTTTGTTCTTCTGTCCTTTTTCATTCACTGCCAAATATTCAAGAACGTAAGTCCTGAGACCACATAAACAACTTGTTTTTCCCAAAATACATAGAATTTATCAGTTGGTTACTTGCCAACAAGTTCAAACTAAAAGTTTTGGAATGTATTGCAGTGAAAACAAGATATTGAAGAATGTGGCTCAGACCAGTAACAATAACATTTCTGATTATTATATCTGGAGCAAACAGTGCATGGAAATCTGCTTTCGACACCAAATGAGGTAAGAAATAGTAAATATTTTTAACTAATATTTTCCCATTGACAAAAATAACTTTAAAATTATAGTGTGAGCTGATTTTAGAAAAGAGGACACTCCCTTTGGATCAAACAATCCTACTGTTGGATCTATTTTAAATGCCTCTTCTTTAAATTCCTTTTTTTTTCACTTTACAGTCAATTGGAAATAAGTTCTAACCAATTAAATGTTTTTTATCATATGCTCGAAGATATGACATATGCACTACATAGCAAAGGCACGTTATTTGATTTAAACACACTGCAAAGCTAAATTTGATGGACAACTGATCGTCAAACCCATATGCATACATTCGCTAACAAAATGGTGACTGTAGCTTTACAATTTCCCTGAAAAATACACAGACAGTGTTCATAGTGAAGACATGAAGGATATAAGTGGAAGACTTGCACCTACGTCTTGCACCTCCTTGCATCCTAAGTGTCTGAAGGAGCGATACAGAAGGTCTTTTCTCCCTGCTGCTTTAAGACTTTAAAATCAAAGCTGCTCCTAGTGAACCATTCACCGTAATACACACTGTTATTACTGTTTAACTGTGTAATAGTTACTGTTATTACTGTTTTACTGTGTAATAATACTACCTGAAATATGTACTTTTTCCTTATTTGTATTTATACATTGTGTTGTGTATATACTTGTATACTATAGTATGTCTATTCGTCTATTCTAAATTTTTTTTTTTTTTTTTTTTTTTTTGCTGCTGTAACAAAGAAATTTCCCCACTGTGGG
Organism: Silurus asotus; assembly: GCA_024362625.1. Lineage (NCBI taxonomy): Eukaryota > Metazoa > Chordata > Actinopteri > Siluriformes > Siluridae > Silurus > Silurus asotus. The sequence continues at coordinate 560,000 of MU574732.1, read as the reverse complement.
ACGAATAAAGGTATATCTTATCTTATCTTATCTTATCTTATATTACAGAGTCTTGGCCATGACCCCAGTGAACACTTTTTGGATGGACTGGAACACATCAGGCCTACTCACCCAACCTCAGGGCCTGATGTCACTAATACTCCTTTGGCTAATGGATTCCAAATACACACAACACTCCAAATTCTTATAGAAAGCCTTTCCAGAAAAATGGGTGCTATTATTACAGCAAAAGAGTGGCTGACTCTGGAGTCTGGAAAAACATGTATTTGTCTGATGGCTATAAGTAAACCAAGGGTGTAAAAAAAAACATTTATACACGAGTATAATGTTATTTTGTTTGGCGATACTGTATAGATTTTTACAAATGTAATAATAATATAAAAAAAAATTGGTTTATGGCAGTTGTTTAGTTTTCAGTGTATTTCCTGACTGCTAGATAGATAGATAGATAGATAGATAGATAGATAGATAGATAGATAGATAGATAGATAGATAGATAGATAGATGGATAGATGGATAGAAAGATAAATAATGTATCGAGACTTCTGTATCCTGATACGTATCGTATCGCCAGATTATTGCCAATAACGCAGCCCTAAAGTAAACCAAGTCTTTAATCATTTAAATTTAATAATAATTAAAAAGCATTGTGTTTGTGCTTTAAACTTGCTGTGTTCATTTTTTTTTTATGTAAAGCATAAAAATCCTATGAATTCATAGTGTTCTGAAATAGTCTTTCATTTGTGCTTTGGCCAGTGAATGGTAATGTGACGTGATGTTATGTAAATAATGCATCCTTATCGGGAACAGCAAAACACGGCTGCGAAAAAAAGTCCAGAAAAGAACTTTAAAGAAAAATACAAGGTGAGGTTTTATTAGTTGAAGATAATAAAGGTTTATACTTTTGTCAAACAAGGTTGTATTTAACAATATGCCTGGTTCTGTAGATATGCAGAACGAGTCACAGGATCAGACAGTTGTGTGTGTAATCAGGTGCAGATGTTGTGGCCTGATGTTATCCAGTCCTCCTTCATTCATACTGCAAGAAAAAAAAATATTACATAGAGGCCGAATCCATATTAAATATTTTACTTTGTATTTCAATAAACAGGTGAATAGGATGGATAATGAATAACTGGATTGGATGAATAAATAGATAAATAGTGGGATGGATGAATGGATGGATCAATGGATGGATGGAACAAAGTATGTAAAATGTTGTGGCCTGATTTTATCCAACGCTACTTGCACAGTGCTGAATCATCTTTCTCTTTTTCCTTTACACACTGCAGATAGTCTTCCTTCTATAATATGCTATTTGTAAAGAGGAACAGAACTTCTGGAAGTTCTAAAAATGAGCACATGTACTGAATATACGGTTGTTGCTTCAAATTTGCGTTTCTTCACCAGCACTTGTGGATGACATGGCAAAATGTGTTTATAGACAATAGTTTCTAGTGGTGTTAATGAGTCCATACAGTAATTTCCATTTCCATTACAGAATCATGACTGTTTTAAATGCAGTGCTGTCTGAGGGCCTGAAGATCATGGGGCATCCACAATATTGATTTTCCCTCTTGTTCCTTGTGCAAAAAGATTTTTCCTGGTTCTCAAATTGGCTGTCCCTTTTAGTTATGCTGCCATATTTAGTCTTGCAGGATTCCTTATTTACAACCTGATCACATTGTTCAGTTTCCTTAAACATTTATTAAACAATAAGAATACTTAACAACCCTTATTTTTCTCTAAGTCACCCCTCCACTATCTCTCTGTCCAGGACACCAACCCTTACTCTTTCCCAATGCTCCTAAAGCACCAGTGACTTGTGTTCCAGTCCCTTTCTTCTCTTCGGATCTGCCTGATTCATCCCGACGCCCCACCACTAAATGGAGTTCTCTTCAATCAGAGACCACTTTGTGCAGCTGGGGATGTTTAAAGATATACAACCTAAAGAGCCATGAAGTAACTAAGCAACTCAAGAACTTGGAGGATGGATTTAGACTGTAATTAATATCAGCAGTCTGCTACAATGTTTCAGGACCACAGGTTGCATGAACAGCTCCCATCACTGAACACTTCAACAATGATGGAACTGTAATGAATAGACATTCGGTGCCACCCAGATAAGGATGGGTTTGTTTTTGAGTCTGGATCCTCTCAAGGTTTCTTTCTCATTAAGTTTCTGGGAGTTTTTTTCTCACCGCATTCTAAACGCTTTATCTCTGTAAAACTGCTTTGAGACAATGTCCATTGTTAAAAAAGTGCTCTACAAATAAAAATGAATTTAATTTAATGCATCTCGATGTATAACCAGTGCTTTCTTGTGAATTTATTTTTATGTCGTTTGTTTGGTCTCTTTGAACTTGATCAAAACATTTTCGTTCCCCCTACCAGTTTTATCATACCACACACACAAACACTTACACACATACACACACCTCGTTAGTAATTACTTTTTTGGTGTGTGTTTCAAGGCTGAACTGGTCTTTTAGGTTCATGCCACGTTTCCTTTAAATAACAAACACAGCAAAAAGCACTGCGCATAATACAGTTACGGCTTTTGTCTTTTGGTGCAATTTGTCCTTTGACACACAAGTGTGTGTTCAGCCATATCTACTACATGCCTACGACTGTGTCTGGGACATGACTGCTGGTAACATCAGCATCGCCAAAGCGGGCTGAAAGAGCCCACAGTCTAGTGGGCGTTTCTCTCTCTGTAATCACCTGACATGGCTGTCACTGATAGACTGCATGTCTGCAATCTACAGCACTGGGTTTCTTCAATCAAGCCCACAGCAGTGCTTCAAACCATTCTGCGTGCACCTGGATTTATAAAAAATCCAAAATAATCCTCTTTAAAACATTTGTTAACTTCAACTAAAATGATTCATATGCCAAATATTTTTTTTTCATTAATTTTTAAAAGACAGCTGGGGTTTAGGCCTGCTAGCCCACTGATATAAATCCTCTTTGCTTGTCATACTGCATTAGAAGATCCCAATAAGGTAAAATAACACAATAAGACTAGAGCAGTTTGTGTGATAATGCATTCTCTGTGTCAGATTTGATGAGAAAGATCTTTTATTGAGGACTTTAGGCAGGTCGAAGAAGATTACTACGTGCTGCTCACATCATCATGTGATGAAAGTCAGCTCACATAAAGAGAACCACTGTTAAAAGTGAGCCTGAGGTAATAAGGATATTTTTCTGTCCATTATTATGTTACATTTAAGCATGGACTCATTTAAAAAAAAAAGCCCTGAAAGTATACTGTAATGATGCAAGGAAACATGATTACCTAGAAAGGCCCATTCAGAGCAGGCATGTGGTGTCAGGTATTGTGTGAAGCATCACATCACAGTAAGCTCTCATTGAGTTCTTTTTTTTTTTTCTTTCTTAAAGCATTGCAGTTCACAGCTTATTGTATTCCCTCAGTGCTTTTTTTTTACCTGTAAACACGAGTGGACTGTAAACAGCTTAGAAAAACCACTGAATGCATAAAACCCCTATGAATGCTGTGCACTTTATTATTTGCATAGCAAAAGGTTTGCTATACAATGATGCTTGTATGGATCGACATGGGGAAATAATTCCCATTGTATCCCTTATTCACTGACCCACTGTGTTCCCACTGTGTACCCACTGTCTCCTCAGCAGTTTAGGTTAAGAATTCTCCTACGGAAATAATGTACAGATCTAATCATGTTCCTGAGGTTCCAGTGACAGGTGTTCCTGTCCTTTTCTCTTCTTCAGATCTGCCCGATTTTATCCCGACAGTATTTCTGGATGGAATTCTCTTCATTTGGAGATCCATTAGGTTGGGAATGGTTCTACCTCAACAGCCTAACAATCCATGAAGTTACTGAGCAACTCAAGAACCACAGGTTGCATGAACAGCTTTGCATTAAAGTGCCATCACTTAACAGCAAACCTCAACAATGAGGCAACTGCAATGAATGGACATTTGGTGCCATATTGAATTCTTCTCAAGGTTTCTTTCTCTTGCCATCTCAGGCAGATTTTTCTTGCCACAGTTGCCACAATAGGGATAAACTTTAAATTATAGGGAACAAACTTATAGGCAATAAACGTTCATTCTTTTATACATTATTTTTAATTAATAACACTGAGACACTGTTCACTGTTAAAAGCAATCTACAAAAAAAATTAATTGAATGAATTTGGTCCTTGGTTTGGAAGGTCACGAGTTCAAAACCCAGCACAACCAGGCTGCCAATCCTGGGGCCCTTGTGCGAGGCCCCTTAACTCTCAACTGCTCAGTTTTAAGTCAATTTTGCAATTTGCTTAATTGCTTTACTCTTTAAATTTTATTCAGAAACCATTTATTTTCTGCTTTTTTTCTGTTTGCTCAGCAAATCAGTAAATGACGACCAAAAAATTGCAACCTAACAGATGCAAAAACGTATCATATAATAATTTGCATGAGCCTGCATGAGAAATGTTTTGAATCAACAAATGAATGTTGAAATGAAAAAAACGTTGCCACGTATAATTGAAACAAAAGCTGCATTTCATTTCGTAAAATTGTACGAATAAAATTGCTTTTTGTTACCAAAACAGCTTGCAAGCTTCCTATAATAAGTAGTGTATATTTCACGCTCAGACTGGTGAACTGTAGATTTAACAGTAATGCGATATGTGTACAATATGTTGATTGATTGAGAGAAGTCAAAACACTGCTGAGATTAAATTACTGAATATAGGACGAAAAATATTACATATTCATTTCACATAGACTGCTAAATTGATTTAAAATGCTTAATATGTCTAGAAATATTCGATTCCACATTTCAACAGTTCATATCCAGTTATAGCTTTGGGAAAACATTGGTAAATTGTTTACTATTGATGCCATATCAATGCTAGCATTAGCTGTATTTCTGTTCAGTTTCAGGAGATAAGACAGAGCTTTCTAAACTCAAGTAGACTTCCGAATTAGATTTGATTTCAATTATTTTTTCGATGCATTGTTGTTTTAGGTGTAGAAAAATAAACATGTGACGTGTAACGTGCACAAAATTTACATTGCTGCTAGCATATTTGTAGCTGGTCCGTGGACGGTAAGCACATTGAGAGTGTAACAATAAAATTATGATAAAACTCTGCAAAAACATGTTCCAGGTGGCTGAAACAATGCAAACAGCACAGGTTTAACATACAGAGCGAATGTACCGTATTTTCCGGACTATAAGCCGCTACTTATTTTCCATGATTTGAACCCCGCGGCTTAAACAACGAAGCAGCTAATTTATGGATTTTTCTGGGTTTTTTCCCGCTTTCACAAAACTAAACCCCATAACATTAGACCAATGAAATTGGCGAACGGGTTCAGGTGAACCAATGAAACTCTTTATATTAAATCAGATGCGCTCCCACTGAATCGGGCCGCAACACATCATAAATATGGATGATGTTCCTCTGACGTTTGACCTGCCGCTCACTCGGACTGTCAACAGGAAATGTGAATCATTCGTCACGCTGAAAACAACCGGGCATGAAAACACACTTCACCTGTGTTCTGAGCTGCACAGCATCGGGAGAAAAGCTTCACCGATGGTGATTTTTAAATGCATGACGACGCCAAAAGATAAACTCCAGAGAGAAATAGTTGTGAAAGGAAGGAGGAAGACAGTGAACAATGACTTTCTTGGTAGGCTACTGTTTAGATACAAGCCGTGTTACAGACACTGTCTTTCATTAAAGCCTGTGTAAAGTTCATTAGTTTTAGTGTAGACACCTGCAGCTTATACACAGGTGCGGCTTATTTATGTTCAAAATAAAAATCGAATTCAGTGGATGCAGCTTATATTTGGGTGCGTTTAATAGTCCGGAAATTACGGTAATACTATAATGTAATAAATATATAAAGTTTATGAGCAACTCAAGAACTATGAGACATGGATTTGGACTGTAATTAAAATAAACAGTCTGCTGCAATGTGTTAGGACTAAAATTTGTCAGCTTTTAAGCACTAAACAGTTCACTCAACAATGATGGAACTATAATAAATAGATATTTGGTGCTACCATGATGAGGATAGGTTCCTTTTTTTTGAGTCTGGTCCCTCTAGAAGGGTTTTTCCTCATACTATCTCAGGGTTTTTTCCTTGTCATTCATTAGGGACAAACTGACAGGCACTCAGCTATAGGCACTAACATAAATAAAATATTTATAACCCATTTATCTCTGCTGCTTAGGGACAAAGTCCATTGTAAAAAAAAGCGCTTTGCAAATAATTCCTGAATTACATTTAATTGAATTGAATAATTGTTCTATGATTTGTTCCTGTCTTGTCCCTTGTCCCTCTGCATTTCAAGCTGTGTCTCATCCTCAGTTCCTGCTCTCGTCCATGTTGCTTGTTGCAGATCTCAGTATTTCAGATGAATGCTTCGTTTGACCCACTGTTCTGCAGCTGACATTTCTATCCCCTGCGATCACAGCTTGCATGAAGATCCAATAAGCAAAACTAGTTTCGTGAAAGTTCTCCTCGTCCTCCTGTGCTCCACCAAATCCATCAGGAAGAAACGAGACCAGTGGAGTGCCATAGCCGCAAATGTTAAGTGCCGCAAATATTTTTTTTTTCAATATGAAATATTTAGTAAAAAAAAAAAGATCCGGGATCATTTCCAATCAGGTTTCAGGTCCGAATGTCCTCCATGGCATTGCAATTCAGATACAATTTGTGGTCCATTGTCGGAGGAGAACCCCGTTGCTCTAAGTGCAATCTGACGGACGTCTTCACGGTTTGATTGGTAAACGGGAACGAGTGCTTGTGGAAGCCAGACTGTTTTTATATATATATATATAAAAAAAAAGAAAAGGAACAAAAAAAGAAAAAAACGAGGGGGTGAAGGTGGTGAGAGACGGAGCGCGCATCATCTCAGCGGCGGTGACGCGCTACTGCAGCTCCTCGCACTGAGACGCGTCTCTCTCCCTCTCTCTCTTCCTCTCTCTCCCTCTCTCTCTCTAACTCTCTCTCTCTCTCTCCGGCGAGAGTCCGCACCATCCGGAAACGATTGCGCTCTTTTACCCTGTGCCACTATCTAACGAAACGAGCGCGTTTCATACCTTTACCTTGGTGTTTCTCGGTGGTTTATTAGAGGAGATCAGTGTTCGGATCATCTCGACTCCTGCCATCGCTTTGGCTCCGGGGGAAAAAAATGGAAGGCGGGAGATGAGCCACGTCCGAACCGAACGCGTTTCTGTCCGCTAATCCATCTTGTTGCACCGGACGCGCGTCGTGGGCAATGGAAAATCTGGACTGGGGAAACATTGCATTGTGTCCATTCTGAAGAATGTCTTCAAGTATGTGGGAAAAATAGCCATAGCTTCTGGATTGTAAGGTAAATGATCATTATGATGATTATTATTATTATTATTGTTGTAATGATTATTATTATGATGATGATGATGATGCAAGTGTCGATGACGACATAAATCTGTATCACAGCAATACACTTGTATTGGCACGTCATTGTCTCGGCGTTTGATTCAGCACACGCCGATTTCTTTTTCTCCATGACTCCCGGGATGAACGGGATTTAACAGGGAAGTTCACGAGCGCAATTTGAGAGCGCATTATTTCAGATTTGGGGGTGGGGGTGGAGGGGACTGGGGGAGTATAAGATAAAAACGAGACGGTGGGACACGCAGACCGACCCGCGTCGTACATGCGGCTGAATGGGTGCGTGTTGAAACCAGAAAGTGTTGAAGCAGCTGGTGTTTTTTACGCGGACGAGCCCCCGAAAGACGCGCTCGCCTTTGCGCACGATCGTTAAGACAAACTGCCGCAGTCAAGTCGCGGTGAGACGCTGAAATGTCGTGCGTAAGCGCTCGACTGCTCCATTCTGGGGAATCTCGTGGCGGATCACATTGAGGATATGAACGGCAACACGCACGCACGCACGCACGCGAGCGCGCGCGCGCACGCACACAACAGCACAGTGCACTGCACACAACTGCAGTGGCTGCAGGATGAATGCAACCAGGACATTGAATAGCATTTCCTCCCATCTCTCTATCTTTCTTTCTCTCTCTACTGTACCCCCTTTATTTCTTCTATAACACACAATTTCTGATGCGTAAAAACGACTCCAACGCAGCCAGTTCACGTTAAAGTTTCGTGTCCGACAAAAAAAAAAGGCATCCTCTGGCACTGTCAGTGGCATGAGGAAAGTCTGCTGCATGTTAATCTGCTCACGGTTCAGCCTTTTGCTAAATCCATGGGAGCTGTTATTCCCCCATCATGTCGTTTTCCTTTCTGTTTTTTCCTCCAGCACCACTGCAGTGACTTGCACATGCATTTCACATGGACACTGAACCGAATTGAGCCTCAAACCAAGTGGCTTTCTGTTCATACAACGCCGTCAGCTTGATCTTTCTACATTTGCAATACTATTTATGTCTCTGTTGAGTTGCTAAGGTTCATCCACGCATGCGACTATTCGAATATTCGGAATGTTCAATGCAGATAATCAGTCGGTGGAGGTTTCTCTCTCCTGGGCTCTTAATACGATTCGACCTCAAACCAGGACACCGTGGATGCTGCCTTCATTATACAGTTTTTCACAGCTGCCAGGGTTCAAGTCTCCTCCAATAGATTATCAAAGAACATATACACAGGATTCATATCAGACATATATTCATTTAATTGTCTTTTTTTTTCTTTCAAGGGTGTGCATGTGCCAAAAAAGTGAGCTTGGATTTATTGAGGACCACAAGGTGGCAATGTTCATTCAAAATGTGTTTCCCTCCTAGCAAAAGAGTGAAGAACATCTATTTTGTAATATGATAGCAAATAGGAAATGGCCAAACGAGTAATCCGAGTCTAATTCATGGTTTCATTTGTGCAAATAAGTTTCAGATATTTTGGTGGCATGGCTGAGGTCTAGCGGTCACTGCAAATCAATACACATCTATTATGACTGATCATCTTCTAGCTTGCGATGAAAGAGCGGCCTCTTTTAGAGTGAACCCCTAAGTATTTCGTAGGCTTTTGCAGTCAGCAGATCTCCAGATCTCAATCCAGCTGTTAATATATAAAGGTTAAACAAAACTCTTCTCTTTTTTTTTTCAGGCCAAATGACATAGGATGAAGGCTGTTCGTAATTTGTTGATTTATATATTTTCCACCTATCTATTGGTTATGTTTGGATATACCAGTGCCCAAGATTTCTGGTGTTCCACACTGGTTAAGGGAGTTATCTATGGATCTTACTCTGTGAATGAGATGTTCCCGAAGAACTTCACAAACTGCACGTGGACATTGGAGAACCCCGATCCAACCAAATACAGCATCTACCTGAAGCTCTACACGAATGAGATAAGTTGCTCCGAGTTCTCCCTCTTAATTTACCAGTTCGACCATTTCTCCCACGAGAAGATCAACGAACTCCTGAAGGTCAATGAGTCCATTGTGTACCTGTGTGACGCGAAGCACATTTACGTGTTTTTGCATTACGACAAGAATTTCGTCCAGATACGACGGGTGTTCCCCTACGACTACAACGGATTGATCACAAAGAAAACCGAAGAGGAAGAGAAGTCGGTGGTGGAGTTTGTTGTTTTGAACAAGGCGAGCCCGAGCCAGTTTGGATGTCAGGTCTTATGCATGTGGCTGGAAAATTGTTTAAAGGGAGAGAAAGGGTCAGTGGAGTCGTGTGGAATAGTGTACTCCAAATGCACTTGCCCTCAGCATTTGGGTGACGGGGAATCTGAGAGCGTCTTAATGCTCAGCAATGTGGTGCTGCCTTTAAATCCACGAACAGAAGGGTGCCTAACGGCGCAGCTGCGCACACCGCATGCGTGCAATCTGAGTGCAGAGGTCAAACGGCCATCCAAGGAGGGTGAGTATGGCACGTGCCCGCGTTTTGGGTAGCGTTTCATACATGCTTGGAACAGTGTTTGCGATAATTATCGAGATGTTTGGTGATACGCCTGCTACCCTTCCACTCTTCCCAAAAAAAAAAGTGCAGCCATTAAAGCCAATGTCTTCAAACACATTGCTTGATTTATTGCTTTAAATAAACTAAAGCCACGCACTTTATTTCTTTTTTCTTTTTTAGTTTTGTCACATTCTGAATTCAGCAAGACATTTTCTTGTTGGACTCCATTTTGACTGCAACTCATGCAATTGCTTAACATGGAAGCTACTCTGGAAGTACATACTCAATGTTCTTAAACACATTCCAAACATTCCATTGGCTCAAGCGTTTATACACTTTAGATATGTTCAGTTTACGAGGGTGATCTATTCCGCTGTGTAGTTACTTTCATACACTTTCACATATTTACATTTTAAACATAGACATTTTTTAGATCCCTGAATATGTGTGTTTTTTTTTTCCTTTTTGTCCATCACAGGTTTCTGAAAAATCATTTACAAACACCCACTGCCTATACAAATAATTGCAAATGTTCGCTTCTGATGGAACGAGCTCCAATAATCCGTCCACCTAGAAGCACTTGGTAATGGACGGTAATGGATGATGGTTCAAACTAGGGATGGCTCTTTATTGACCAAAAATTTGAAACCCCAAGGGTGGGATGGCTAGATGTGATTAAATATTAGCACACACACAAACACACACTTCATTCCAACACAGAGATTCTGCAATTATAAATGACTTGTTTGAGAGAGAAAGCGAGAGACTGAGAGAGAGAGAGAGAGAGAGAGAGAGAGAGAGAGATACTCTGTATTGGAAGAAACCTCCTGTGGCACTCTATTTCCACAAACTGAAATTAATAGCCCTCTAGGGAACGAGTGCCAGTGTTTATGATCAAATATAACACGTGCTTCGGAAATATCCGAGCTCATATGAACGTAACCCCCCACCCCCCAATATTTTTGAACACGTTTTGTAGTCTGACCTACGACATACTTATTTCGGTTGTGCGAAACTGTATGGAAATAGGATTTTGAGCCAGATATGTGAGCTATCTCGAAGGATCTCAAGCTGGCTTGAGAAAATTAATGGAAACTATTGCGTTTTGACGCCCAAGAAATGGTCCTAACAATAAATTCTAAGCGATACCATGTGCAAGATACAGTCGTATCAAGGTTAAATGGTGGTTGGTGTTCTGGCAGCCAGCTTTGGATGAGTTCATCACCATTATTCCGTGGTGGCATGCGGGCCAGATACCAATGGTAAGTGACGGACGGCACTGAGCCATCACTCGTTTGCAGTCTGTGTCTTATTTGTCTGCTTGCTGCGAGATCATGAGGTTTTAAACGGAATAATCAGAAATTATTGCCTGGAAAAATACATACTTTAGGGATTTCAATTCAGACCCAAAATTCTGTCAGTGTTAAGTAAAATTTTTAATAAAAAAATTAGACCATTCAAATAAAAAAATATTTGGTTAATATGATGAGGTATACAATTCTTTGTGATTAAATATCTATATTTCACACCACAAGCTGTTTAAAAGGGTTACATGTCACCTTAAAAACCGTGTTCTAGTTCCTGAATCTTGCCTCCTTTGGCAGGAACATTTCATTGCCCACTCGTGTCATTAAAATGTTGGACAGTATATAAAGAAAGGCCCCTATATCCGGTTGTACAATGCGGTGGTGCGCCATTGATGTTTTGCATCGATGTTTAGTGGTCTGGAGCCCCTGTGAAGATTGATGGCATCATGAATTCTTCAAAGTACCACGATATTATACCATAAAATCTGGTTTCCTCGTCAGGAGGTTAACACCTTCCCTTCGATGGATCTGTGAGCAATGACCACATTCATGCTTACATCACAGAAATGGTCGCAGGGACACAAAAATCGATGTTTTTGCACCGACTACACATTCCAGCCCTATGGAAAAAGAATGGATCTGAATTGACAAGGGCAGGCCACATATCCTGCAGCGTGTAGCAGTGCCACGTCACAGCTCCAGGGTTCCCGGTTTTCACTCCTAAGCTCGGGTTGCGGATACATTCCCGTTAAGTGGGATCGTGTGTGTGTGTGTGTGTGTGTGTGTGTGTGTGTGTGTGTGTGCGTGTGTGCATGGTTGTTGGCGATCCCCTGTTTTCCCATACAGTGTGTATTCCCACTTCATGGCGTGTTCCTGCTCTTCCAACCGCGAGATCGGCAATTATAAAGCAATTATTTGAACTCATTAATTATGAGTCCACATATACACATTTCTTGGTTAATGGTTTTCTTTAACCATTTGAAACCCTCTTCCTTTAAATGAATTCTAAAACTATTTCTATTATGCAGATCTTATAAATGTCATAAATGAAATTTTTTTTTTTCATTTAATCTCTGTATTTGCATTTATTAATTTGTTAATAGATTCCAATACGTCTGCAGTGGATTGTGTAGAGTGATGTCTAAAATTAATCTTTTTTTTTTTCATCTGGAAAGCAGGTTCAAAAGATTTCTCGGTTCTGTTTTGCAGTCTGAGTGTGATGGATGCTCTGCCTTATGTTTCAATAGAAAGCAGCTCAAGATAAGACCAAAATAAATGGCATTCTTTGATATCTTCCACCTGCATACATGCTTTGTGTGTGGCTACAGAGTGTGGCCTTTGAATTGGATACGAAAGCTGCTGAAAATGTATTTTTCATTTTTCTTTTCTTTTTTTTCCCCTTAGTTGATGATCTTTTTTCAAGGATATCCTCCTTGCCCGCAAGAAAGGTTGATTAGACTTTGTAATGCAGTATGATCTGTGCTTGAAATGCACCATCGCCGGGCATACAAATGTTAAGTGGTTTGAAATGGAAACAAAAAAAAAAAAAACATAGTGTACTTGCAATAATGGATAATTATGAAAAGTCTCTAAGTTAAGACCCAACCAACCTGGCAAACATTAGTCGATTGCATTATTACTCCGGAGGTTGTTTGTATTTTTACGAGGCCATTGCAGCATTCGCTGCAGTGGTTAGGCGTCTTTTGCTCATGCACTTTTTATGATGCTATGTGAGGTTGTTTCGGCTTGTTGTGATGATACTCTGTGCACTATAGCATCACTGATGTAATGTACATGTAATACTGTTCAGGTGTCAGTCACCGAAAAACACAGGTTGCCAAAACCTGAATCTTTTCCTAGCAGCACAAAATAGTCATTAAAAGGTTTACACGATTCCAATATTCAAGAAGACAGTAAAATCTTTGACAGCTAGACACTGGTACTTGGCACATATTCATCCTCAGCAACACTCCCAACACAATAAGCCCTTTTTTAATATATTTTTCATTATCATATGAATGCAGTGGCTATTGATATGATTTACTCAAGCTCCTTTATTATCTGACATCTTTTCCTTTTCTTTAAACGGTCTTCTTTTGTCTGTTTGTTAGTATCGCTCAAAATGGGGCCTATTAAAATATCCTCAAGTACTGTGTCATTACCTTTCATTCTCCCTGCATCCATTTGCGCCTGGCCAGTGGTCTGTTCACTCCCACCCACCATTTTCCTCCCTTCTACATTTTCTAGACAGTAGTTTTGCCTCACCTTCTTGTCAGTGTGAAGGGTCCTTGTCACATTTTGGGCTCCTAAGAGCCTCACAGAACCGGATGATAGCTGATGTTAATGTCCTATGGTGCACTACTGCTGTCAGGACATTTCTGCTGAGTCATTTATTTCTTTTTTTTTTTCTCTGAAAGAAGGTTTTGCTTCCTCTACGCATTTTTAAAATGCCAGGTGCCGTCTCCCCTGCACAAGGCAGCCATTTCTTACTATTTGACACGCATCAATAGGATGGAAGTAAAAATCAATTGTCTGCTGCATACGGATCTTTGGAGAATATGCCGTGTGAGGGGAAAAGCATTTTGAATGACAGACGTCATCAGGTTCAGGTTAGAAGGATCATCTGGGGGGTAAGAGGTGAGTGCAGGGTTAATAAGCAACTTCTCCGTGTGGCAGCATTTTGTTCTCTATAGGTGAGGAGGATTTGGAGAAAATGTTTTAAGGGACGGCTTAAGAATTGATGATTAGTTAACGGTTATAAATAAAAGAGTTTGAGGTTTTTGTAGTGATCAAGTGGCTCACTGTAGACTTGCACCCTGGACCATATATGTTGTAAATTTCTAATCACACCTAAGAGGGTAACTGAAATGGGAAATTCTCGGTGAGGATGAAATCCTGTGATGATGATAGCAATATGAAGCTTCTCACGGCAGGCAGAAATAGCAACATATGCTTTGCCCTCCACTCGTGAACTGGCGCTCGTCCACGCTGTCACATGCATATATACAGTATATTATATACACTACAGTAAATCGCTGTGTAATCTGTTTGTGTGTGTGTGTGTGTATGTGTGTGTAATATATATAATTTCTGTAGTTTCTGATGGTCTGCATAGTATCGTAAAGCGTACCCATATATAAGCCGCACCCACTGAATTTTACAAATATGTTTATTTTGAACATAAATAAGCCGCTACACTAATAAACTTTTTTTTGTTTCCGTTCGGAAATTTTATTGGTCTAATGTTATGTTGCTCAGTTTTTTGGCTTGAAGTTTGTGAAAATTCATAAATTAGCCGCTTCGTTGTTTAGGCCGTGATGTTCAAAGCGTAGGGAAAAAGTAGCGGCTTATAGTCTGAAAAATACGGTAATTGACATACAGGCATGCGATTGGATGACTTAAAACAGACTGCAAAAAAAAAAGAAACAACTAATTTTTACAAGGAAAATGTTTTAATTTATTTAACTTTGGCCCTGCTTTTTATTTCTAAAGTTCTCATTTCAATCCCCTGTAAGATGTTTGTTAATTGTCATCACAGCACATGATCTTTACTTAATTGCTTCTAAACCCATCCACATAAGAATAATGTACCAATAATACTAATGACCACAGAACTGCAAATGATTTGCAAAGCTGATTTTGAAAATTTGCAGTCACAAACTTAGATTTATAATATTAGTTTCTCTAATTACTTTCTTCCGGCTTCTCCCATTAGGGGGCGCCACAGCGGATCATCCGTATTTATGATCCGCATGTTCGATTTGGCACGTTTTTACGCTGGATGCCCTTCCTAAAGCAACCCTCCCCATTTATCTGGGCTTGGGGCCGGCACTAAGAGTGCACCGGCTTGTGCAACCCTAATGGCTGGGGTTGGTTCCCTGACCAGGGGCTCGAACTAATATGGGGGAGAAAAATCATAGAATTATGCAAACATTCACCTTCTTGTTAAAATTCCTGCGGTTATCTCTGATCTTCTCAAGACGTGTTTGTCAATTTCTGGCTAGATTGCATGGAAGTCCCCGGACTTATTGATGGCCATATTTTTTTGTCTCGCTTGTAAAAGATGACACCACTATTAGTCACAGTGAAATTGGTTGTTCTTCTCTGGACTATGCCTGTAAGCGGCTGCTCGACCTCATTCCAGAAAGAAGGCTAATCACACAAGCAGAATAAACAGATAAACTGGAATTGGGAAGTGAACGGAGGCTGATCAGGAGCCATAGCTAATCGAGTGGGTGCTTGAGCTCATCTGTTGTTATTGGCACTGGGACCACGGTCTCAGTACGAGCACATTTTTCCCTTAACTCTGCGGAGTTAAGCCCTTAATTCAACTCGCTGGGTCCTAAATAATTCAACATCATCTGCTGCTCCATATTGTACAACATTGCTTTTTTGCAGTAATAAAACACGCTTCTGTGCTTAATTTAAACCCTACCTAAGGAGGTAAAGACTGACTGCATCGCTTGATATTTTGCTTGGTTTTTAATCTTCCGTTTTTATGAAAAATCGTATAGGTGTGCCCAATCAAAGCCCCCGTCTCGGCTGGCGAAAGAACGAGATTCTGAAAAATACATTTCCATGTTACTAATAGCAAAGGCAAGTCTGTATAGAGCTGTGCTGTCTTGGTGGATGCTTCTCCCCTCGAGTCAAAATCATTACGTTAAGGTCATTTCGACCTGCTTTTTACTGGTGTTCTGGTCAAACGCATTACGGCGTGTTACTGGGTGCTTAAATAAAATGACAGGGAAAAATCTATGACAGTATTTTAGTGCTTATTCATCATTCCAGATATCACGTATTGAATATTAAAACCAGAGCACAGTAAAACCACTGAGCAGTTTCACAAGGCATTTTTTCTCTTTTCATCTTCACTGGAGTTGCATTATACTGCCAGTCAGTTCCAGGCGTATGTGTCGAAGAAGCAGGATAAGGCGAACAAAAGCAGCAGGTCGGATGTGAAATGTCAGTTAAATTCACCCTGATCTCATGGAAATATGGATTTCAATGAACTGAAGGTGAAGCTGAATCTGATTTCATAAAAATGAAGTAAGAACAAAATGATACCAACACTAACCACACCCTCAACCCCAAACCTTGACCTTTAGATCCTTTCAGAGATCTCGTTTCGTGTGATTTGTCACCATGTTAAAATGAAAAGCAACAGGTTGGGTTTGAAATGTCAGTTACGTATATATCGAGTTGTGTGATATGAAGCATAATAATCCCCCACAGCTTTATCTCTGATTCGTCACAGCAGGCGCCTCCTTTGACAAGCATGAAATATGAGGCAAAATTACTTGTGTTGGTCACAAAAAATTACTTTGTCAGTCACTTTTTTTGTACAAGCATAATATCTTAGGGTTTTATATCGTCCTTACTGTCATCCCTTTTAAAAGATATTCGATTTGTTTTTGTTTTCATGAAGATTTCACATTTTCAGTTAGTCAGACAGGGCATGTAGTTTGATTTTATTATTTTATTATATCAAACATTTGAAAAAAATCCATAAATTCTTTATTTTATATAAATTTTTTGCAGCATCCTTTTCACACAGTAAGTGCTTTTACCTTCACTTAGGCAGGAAGTTGAGGTCCCTCTACAATCTAATCATTTCATTTATATCAAATTGAAAGCATCGTATTTTTCCATTGCATCGAATTGTATTATCTTGAATCGTATTGTCTTTTATCGATCGACTTGTGTACAATGCGGTGCGATTCGATTCTTTTCCAATGCTGTCTCCAGGAAGTTACAGCTCTACCTCTGCCATGTTAATCTGACTCTCAGTGTGACTCAGTGTGACTCTCAGGATACGCCTTGGTCTAGTGTTGTCATACCTCATATTCACGTAGCAGCAGCGGCGGTGCGAGAACGAGCTTGAGAAACAGTTCAGTGAGGAGAAATCAATTCAAATTTAAAATATTGGTCATAAATTATTGTTCACTTACAAATAATAAAAGTACACGGCATCTACTAACAATTATATACCTTTTTACATTTTTTTTACTAAAGCAAATATGTTAAAAATGATGCGAATCAGTGAATTATTATGAATATATAAATATGTATATACACACACACACACACACACACACACTCACTGTCCACTTTATTAGAACACCTGCAAATTCATGCAGTGATCTAATCACCATGTGTTCATGTGTTAATCACGTGGCAGCAGCAAAATGCTAAAAAAAAAGAATCATGCGGACACAGATAAAGGGCTTTAGTTAATGCTCACATTAAAAATCTGAATATGGAAACTCGGGTGACTGTTTGTGGCATGAACGTTAGTTTTATATGAGCTGATTTGAGCAGTTTAATAGGCTAAGGATTTTCTGGGAAGTTTACACATTGCTGTCTCTAAGTGATCTAAGAAAAATGGATGGATACAGTACCAATAACCAAATGAGCATTCTGTATAACCATGGTGAGCAGAAAGGTCTCTTAGCATGCCAAAAACATTGACCTTGACCTAAATACCTTGAGAAGGGCTACAACAGCAGATCACACTAGGTTCCACTCGTGTCAGTCAAGAACAGAAGTCGAGGGCTACCATGAGCACTGACACACCCAAACCGGTCAATTACAGGTAAAAACAAATATCACCTGGGTTCATCTGCACACAGATTCTTGTTCTCAATGGGCAGGAGAGGAACCTGGTGTGCTCTGCTATTGTAGTCCATCCACCTCAAGATTTGCTGCCATTTCTTTTGGGATGCTTTTCTGCTCAGCATGGTTGTAAAGAGGAGTTATTTGATGTCCTGTCATATTTAGACTAGTCTGGTCTCTTTTTTTGACCTTTCCTACCAACAATATATTACAGATTTCAGACCATATTCACATAGACATTTTTTTTTGCAGCACTGAGTGTCTAAAGACTATTGTGTGTAGTCTGAGAGATCCCAGAAGTTCAGCAGTTTCTGAAACACTCCAACCAGCCCATCTGGCACCAACAGCCATGTCACAGTTAAAGTCACAATGATTACCCTTTTTCTTCATTATGTTTGATGTGAGCATCAACTGAAGCTCTTGACCTGTATCTGCAAGTACATTTTTGCACAATTACAGGTAAAAACAAATATCACCTGGGTTCATCTGCACACAGATTCTTGTTCTCAATGGGCAGGAGAGGAACCTGGTGTGCTCTGCTATTGTAGTCCATCCACCTCAAGATTTGCTGCCATTGTACACATGCACATACTCACATAAATGTATGGAACCAACACTGCAGCAAATCCACAGATCTGTCTTGCCATGTATTTAACAGAATCGAAACACCGTGCAAAACACCGTGGCTGCCTTTTGGCGGCACCATCTTGTATGTCGAATACATCCTCAAAAAGAAAAATATTTAGCTATTTTTCTAATAACTAATTGGTCTCTGAAGTTTGCCAATATTTAGTAATGTTTGTACTGGTAAACCTTCATATATCTGAGATATCATATTCTCAATATCTATTCTCGATGGATCTGAGCATCAGCTGCACTGTCTGCTTGCATCAGTATTGCTTGACATTGGGTGGCAATTACAGAGCACAAAATTTGGCTATTTACATTAACATGCAACCAAATATCCTGGGCAAATGATTCTGTCCATCACGCAAACACAAAATGTCATGAATCTGCACAGGAGAGAGAAAAAAGTCTCATCAATATTCTCCCACCAGCATGGCAGTAATTTAGCCTGTAGTACAGGATGCAAGAAGACTACAGTGTTGAACAGGTTGGAAGTTTTTTTTTTTTTTTTTTACTTTATCCATAACATTGTATTTATCCAGTAAAAAAGGAAAAAGATAAAAAACAGTCCCACATATAAATTTTAACTTCAATTTAAAAGGAGAAAACTAAAATAATAGCGTGGAATATTATGCTTTGAGGTGCTTGGATGTCAGGGCAATGGTGGCTGAGAGCACCTATATGCAATAAATAAATGATCCAGCAGGAGATCTGACAGTCTTTGACATCCTCTCCTCCTCAAGCTTGTTTATCACAGACTTTCTTGGCTGAAATGAATCTTTCAGTTTAATAGAGAGTTGAAAGAGTCTTTTTTTTTATTCGAGTAGCCTGTAGCTGAAGAAGCCTTTACTTCTGTAAACAACATTTGCAATCATAAACAACTGTTTAAAATAACCGAATATACCATGCATATTGTTTTTTTAATTAGTTTGCCTGTTTAAGGGTACATTTGGTAAAAACATAGAACAAACATGCATCTGAAAAAATTCTGCTTTCGAATTTTTATTTGCGACAATGTGATTCTATAAAATTTTGTTTCAACAAGGCAACATTTTGAATAGAGCGTCTTTTATTTCAGTCGAAGCGCCTCTATTGTTTTTGACAACAATAATTTACATCTCGCTAAAAAAACAAATGCTTTCTGTTTTTTTACATCGTTTAAAAAAAAAAAATTTCAGGTAATGTCACGTTAGACATCCGGCAATTCAAACAAACCACCAAATAATCCTTTCCATTCTTCTTTCAGGCAGGAAAGAGTTGTACAGTTATTCATGAATTTTTCATCTTTGATTTTTTGCTCTGCGTGTTAAGTAAATATTATTAAAACATCAGTGAATATGTTGCATTGGTCAGAACTCAAAAATCCAATCTATCAAAAGAAAAACTATCATGGCCTTAAATCCTCATTTGTGCTTTCAGAATTTTAGTTGAAATATTATTTTCTTACCGTCTTAGAGATAATAAGATTCACCGATTCGCATAAAAGTTAATGATGAAATGCATCAATTTAAAAAGTGTTTTAACTTTTTTTAATTTATATTAATTATTAGTAGATGCGCTACACTTTTATTATTTAGAAAGTGGGCAAAGATTTGTGACCAATATTTAAGAAATCAATAATGATTGATTTCTGAATATGACCAATCGCAACACAACGGCAACCGAGGCGTTTCCTGAGAGTCACATAGGATACAGATTAACATGGCAGAGGTAGAACTGCACCTTACTGATGACAACAGGAAAAAAACATCTGCTTTTATTTTATCTTTTTTCTTTTCTTTTTTGAACTACAGAGACGTGTTTGTGACAGCGCCATGCGTAAGCGTAAGTCAGAAGACAAGTAAAAATTATTTGCTGTTTGTCTAAACCAAAAAACTAAAATCAACTAGCTGTACCATATTGGATTGCAGAGCATCATATTTTTTCCATTGCATCATATTGCATTGAATCGCATTGTGTTGAATCATATCGAAATCGGATCGCACCCCATATTA
Source organism: Silurus asotus (assembly GCA_024362625.1). Lineage (NCBI taxonomy): Eukaryota > Metazoa > Chordata > Actinopteri > Siluriformes > Siluridae > Silurus > Silurus asotus. The sequence continues at coordinate 539,555 of MU574732.1, read as the reverse complement.
ATAGGTTGATGCACATCCCCAGATTTATATGACAATGTTCTTGAATCGTAGTGCAGCATGTTTACTAAACCATTTTTACCATAATTGTTTCTCCTAGTGGTCATTAATAGGAACTGCAACAAGTGCTTTTAGATCCCTCTTTCTGTGGTATGTAGAGTCTCTCTGGTAGACTCTACATACTATGTGTCTTTATTGTATAGAAATCTTCCAATTGCAAAACATATTGCAAGGATGGAAAGAAAGAAAATAACGAGTTATGTAGGAGTGAATAATATGCATGAGAAATGCATGTACATGTTTCCATAACATGTTTGAAAAATTGTGATAACTGTCTCTCTGTTTCAGTGCATTTTTTGCAATTTTTAAACTGGATTCTTGTATGTTATATTTAACACAGTTTCAACGGTACATCAGATGGCCAAAGTATATGACATTACCTTTATAAATGCCTCAGGATTACCCCAGATTGCCACAAATGTATGCAATGCACTAGAATGTCTTTAACAGAGCCCCAAACTGAACAGCAGGAATGCATTGTATGTTCCATTTTACTTATGAAACGTTTACATTTGCATGCTTCTACGTACAAAACATATAAATATAAGGAGATGCAGCAGTATAACAAACCTAGGATTTCTTGCTTGAAGTCATAAACTTCCCCTCTCGTCTGAGGAGGCTTTGAGCTAGGCAGGCAGCACCATTTTGAAAACTCGGTAGGTGAGTTGATATGCGTAGTGCGTATGAAAAGAGACCAGCAAGACAGGAGCTGCAGTAGTCAGGTCTATAAATAAGATGGTGTAATAAGAGTTTGAGCAGATGGTGTAGTCAGAAAATGCTGTATTATGAAAAAAATTAAACGTCTAGAATATGATGGTTGATGTGATCCTTAGCCGGGACTGCCAGAGAGATTTTGAGAATGATGATGTTGACGAAGAGAAGTTCTTCGCCTGTCGTGATCAGTCTTTTTTGTAATGGTTCAGTGTGTGACACTGGATTATCTTCTAAAAAAGACAACAAAACGCAAACAAATAAGCAGCGATTAAGCATTTAGCAGTAAAGGAAAATGTCACTTTAAACACGCCATCGAATGATGCAAATTAATTTACCAATGTGCATTTATGGACAATGCTCTTATTTCTGAACAGCCCCCTCACCCCCCCTCTTAAACTAGATCCTGGACTTTTTTAAATAGGAGACCTGAGTCCATCAGGATTGGCAACTCCACCTTGCTCTTCACACTGCTGACACATGATTACAAAGTCTGATACACATCATCAAGTTTATTGATGACACTTCATTTGTGGGCCTCATTAGCAACAACAATGAGTCAGCATACAGGGAGGTGGTGAACCAGCTCGCAAAATGGTGTGGAGACAACGATCAATCTCTTAATGTTGATACGACTAATGAGATTATTGCTGACTTCAGGAGAACATGAGCAGACCACTTAGCACTACACATCAATGGAACAACAGCTCTGTAAAGGTGGGGTCAAAAGTGCATATTGTGCACATAACAGTGGACCATTCCTGGATTCTTAAGAAGGCCCAACAGCACCTCCGTTTCCTGTGAAGGCTAAGAGAGCCAAACTTTTCCTTACCACTCCACAACTGGAGGTCGGTTGGATCGTACTTGCCGATAACTGATTAACCGGTTTTCTAAATGAATACTGAAGAAACACTCCATGTAAAATATTACTGAAATGTATAAAAAAAATGTAAAATAAAAACAGTAAAGAATCATAAAAGTGAAATAAATAAATACATATTTTGAAATTATAAATAATAAATATATTATAGTGTTCCCTGTCTGTGCAGTGCATAGTCTCACATAACAACAAACAGCACATGTTGTCAGTGATTTGCCTCTGGAGGTTGCTCTAATAATGACAGCGGACCTTTTCATCCGCTTCAGAAACTGACGCAACCCGGAAAAACTATCGGTATGGATTTCTCCAGTAGCCGACTACCGGTCTCGATTAATCTGCAAAACTGATTTATTGGAAGTCCTCTGCTCATAGCCTTTTTTAAAGGGATAATAGAGAGTGTCCTGGCAAGCCGTCCAACTTGGTGGCATGAGAATGTCAAGACCCTCCGGTGGATTATGGGAACAGCTGAAAATATCATTAGGGTCCCTATCTACCATGGATATCTACCTCATGGACTCTTTACTCGACTGTTATCATACAGCAGATATCAGCACAACAACCACCAGACTCCGCAGTTGTTTTGTGTGAGAGACAGTTCGATGGTTACTATGACTAGTCAAACACCTAACCTAGTACGATTAAAAATAATTGCAAACTCTTTCACTAAATACTAAAACATCTTACTGCTACACTTAACAGCATATGTCATGTGTAATTATTGCTCGGTTCTGTGTTGATTGCACTGCACTTATCTAGTATTGTTGTATGTTGCACCCAGGGCCGTTTCAAACTTTCTTGGCATCCTAGGCGAGATTCCTATTGCCCCCCAATGGCTCCACCCTCCCACCACAATGCTTCACCTCTGCACCCTGGAAATCATTAGCAACCATTCATTAAAAGCTTAATCACATTTAATAGCCTGAATTTAAGTATGTAAACAAATACTTTATATTAAACTTACTAACTTATAATAAACTACCTGGACAATAAGAACATTTCCTCATGTATGTTCCTGGCTTAAAGCTAGAGCAGACCTACAGGAACAAAACCGGTTTTTACTTGGTGGTGGGGCTTTTCTCAGGTGTCAGCATTTACAAGAACTTAAGGATGAGTTGCACACTCACTCTGGGTATACACAGTATACACTCTGTCCTTCTGTCGGCAAGCAGGCAGCAGACAGCAATCAATAAGCAGCACTGTTTAATGGGGCAGGGCGATTGGCAGACACACACACTGCCATGACTTCTGAATTGCTTCTATGGAATATAATGCGCCGGTGACACCCCTGGCAAGATGCCGCCTGAGGTCGATTGTCTGTGTTTTCAACGCTATCTAGAGAAATGCCTCTTAGACTCCAAATTGACTTAATTTTCCTGACATTATGGTAGTCTGTTTTTGCAAAGCAAAGAATATCAGCTGGAAAAGGGTTTAAATATTCCTTTGAGAGTTTTGTGTCATAGTTCAATTCAACAGGGTTAATGATTACTGATGTATGAAAACTCACAGGTACACTGTGATATTGGGGGAGTGGTAGCTCAGTGGTAAGGCTCTGGGTTACTGTTTATAAGATCATGGTTTTAAGCCCCTGGTATTGCCAAGCTGACACTTTTGGGCCCTTGAGCCTCTGTGCTCCTGGGGCGCTGTATCATGGCTGATCCTGTGCTCTGACACCAGGTTTCGGACAACCTGGGGTACGCAAAGGAGAGAATTCATTGTGCTGTAATGTATATGTGACAAAAATTCTTATCATTATTATTAACCATTAACTTTATTATTATGGTGGTCTAGTGGTTAGGATGCGGCGCTCTCACCGCTGCGGCTGGGGTCCGATCCCCAGTCAGGGAACCAACCCCAGCCACTTTTAGTGGCGGTCCCAAACCCGGATAAATTGGGGAGGGTTGCGTTAGGAAGGGCATCCAGCGTAAAAACATGTGCCAAATCAAACATGCGAAGGATCTGCTGTGGCGCCCCCTAAAGGGAGGAGCCTGAAGAAAGTTTATTAATGATCTAGAAATGAAAAAATTATAATGAATCAGCAAATAAGCACTTTTAGGCTTTTGTTTAAACTAAAAATGGTCGAAATTGCAAAGATTTCTCGATCAATTTAACAGGAATTTCAGAGAAAAAAAAATGTATGTTGCCAAATATTTAAAAGGCAGTATAAGATGAGATATGCTACCAGTAAGGTTGGAAAGGAATGGAAAATATTCAGTAAATTTCCGGAAACGTTCCACTCAAACTTCCTCTGTGGAATTTTGAAAATATTTCAAGCTAAAAATGTAGCAGGAATTTATAGGAATTTTTATTAATCAATTTGAAATTTGGAAAAATTGTTAATTAACTATATAATATACAAACATAAATATTAACATTTAGTTTGGTCATAAGCTGACATGAATATAAACTAATAGAAAAACGACATTCTTGTGTTTGATTTAATTGTTAGTATATTGTTTGAACAATAGCTTACCCACAGCACAAGGAGTTTTATATGTATGTAATGTTTATGTAATTTGAGTGAATACTCACCAAGATGGACAATTTTTGACATTAATTTGTGTGCAGGATTTAAGAAATGATCTGTTGTGAAGAAATGCACAGTGCATGTAAATGGTGTAGCCTCAATAACCCTGCAGTTAATGTGCTGTGTGTGCATATGATTGATGGATGTGCAGAGTAGTAATTCGGGTTGTTTAAAACAATATATTATCCTGACAGATTTTTGTTAAATCCCAGTTTATTCCCAATAACTCCCATTAATTCCCATACAATTGTTGGACAATAGCTATTACTTCCTATTTTCCTAACTTTTTGTCAAAAATGTCAAACGTAAGGATCTGAGCAAGTTTAATGATAGCAAGAATGTGAAATTTGCAGATATTTGTGGTGTCCCTGGTTTGCAGTGGTTCATATTTACCAAAATCGTCCAACTGTCCATCATCAAAACTGGACTATGGAGCTTTAGAAGAAGGTGGCTTAGTCTGGTGAATAATGTTTCATCTGGGCAGCCAGGTGTGTGTGTGTGTGTGCATTGTTTACCAGGAGAAAGGATAGCACCTGGATTTACTATGGATAGAAGATGAACTGGCCGATGTTCTGGGCAATGTTCTCCTGGCATCCATGTTGATGTAACTGTGGCATGTACCATTTAATGTGGAAGACCATTTTTTTTATGACAATTATCCAGTCTATAACAGGATAATGCCAATTGAACGTAATGTGCTAGATGCTAGAATGGTGCATACGTTATCTCACTTGAATTGACTTGATCCCTGTATTGATGGTTAAAACGCATTCCAGATGATGACGAAGGGTTTCCTTTGCCGACATACCGATTCATTTGTAAAAAAACAGCCACAGAATTTGTGCCATAGGACTTTGTTAAGCTGTTATACTATGATTTATGGGCTACAGGATGCTACAATCTATTGCTTTTTAGCTTTGTACTTAACCAATGCCTGCAGCACATTCTACATGACTTGTATTTAAAGTAAACGCAGTGACATTAGTGCCAGATGCTGAGCAAGCAGTAGAGTGGTCTGTTGCATTAAGAACCATTTATGATGATGCAGACAGTTTTGTGGTCTTCCTCCAAGTGTTTTCAACCCATGACCAATTTCTTAATGTTTAATTATTTAATATTCAGATCACAATTTAAAAGACTGTTGTTGGTGGTCGCTTGTTTATTTTATTATATTATTTGAATGGATATTCGGTGATGAGGATTACAACATTACAACCCAAACTTAACATTACGGCAGATGAATTCGGCAAACTGCATATTATATCATCAGTATACTTTTCTGAAAAAATACGAATGAATTTTAAACTACCAACTAATCAACAACTTTTTAGCAATACTTGTTACTTCTATTGCATTTTTGTTATGCCCCACCAGATAAATTGCGTTCAGCATAAATGTGGTTGCACCTTGCTGTATGTAATTGGATTTTGCACTAATACATTTATCAAACTCTCATAATGTAAATGTACTAAATAAAGATTTCATTTTTAGTCAGATAATGTAAAACTCTACCATGGTAGTTGCACTATGCAGCATCTGGCAGGTCTCAAATCACTGAGTTTGTTGTTTGTTGTTACCATGCTGGATAACAACTGCTGGTACAGAACAACATGTTCCATTTCCACCAGTGAAGCTAAAAATGCTTAAAAAAGGATCATAATGTTTAAAGGGACACCAAACTTTGTTACGCCACTAACTATTTAGGGGGGGTTTGGAGTGGAATGCCTTAAAATTCTAAGGCAGTTTAAGGTGTGTAATATGCAACCATCAACGGAAAATTTCATCAGTTAAATTGTAGCAGCAATGAAATTCTGAAGGTAAAATCATCACAAAGTTTGAGTGTGTTTGGCCCTGGAGATCGCACACCATTTCCTCAAGGTTAAATCTGGTCCTCTTTGTACTGAACATGTTTTTAGTTGCACTAAATGGCAGTGAATTTTTCTTGTGCATATAAAATTCACAACTCAATCCCTAGCTTGAAGCTTTAAGGTGAACTTACAGTATAAGAGCGCAGCAGTTGGCCATGCAGTTATTTATTCAAACGTTTTGTTAAAATCGTGGCCTGCCAAGCTGAATTTTCGACATGAAAACATACCAGCTATGCGCTACAAACCTTGGTCAGAATAATAATTGCTAATTTTTTATTCCCGTGTGATTATGCTAACAAATGCTAATTTCTACTTGGCCTGTGCATGAGTAATCCTTTCTCATTTTTTTTCAGTCATCTTTTGATGACTATTACAGCTAACCTTAGTAGATCTCTTTGAGTCTGCTTTGATGCCTTGCAAAACTGGAACATAAAAGCAACATCATACATGCTTATTGAAAATATGCTTATTCCCAATTAAGTAGTGCGCGGCTCTGAAATGTAAATAAACACAACGACGCCAAATAAAAGTAAAAGGCAGCCGACTTGAACTGAATAAATGTTCTTGAGCAGAATGATTTGGAAATTACCATCTGCTGTGTATGTCTTAGGTAGAGACAAGGGCCCTGTGGAGAGAAAAAAAAGGAATGAGACGATCCATTAGCCCTGTGTTCCGAATGCAGTCTGGCAGAAGGAGGAAGTGGCAGTGTATTATGGCAAGTGTGGCTAATTTGATTAATATTTCGGATAAATAGGAAGCTTGAGCGAATTCTGTGACAGGCAGCGAGAGGAAGATCATTTTATTTGTTGGTGAAAAGCACAAAGGGGAAAAAAAAGGGTTTTTGCTCATAATCATGTTTAACATTTTTATTTATGACATTTGGCAGAAACCCTTTTAAAAGAGGGTTGAGGGCCTTGCGCAAGGACCCAGCAGTGACAGATTGGTGGCGCTGGGATTTGAAAATATGACCTACTAATTAGAAGGCCAACACCTTATCCAGTGAGCATTCCCATTTTAGTCCTAAAAGTAAAAAATCCACTCTAGAGTGTCTTGCATATCAGCAGGCGGTAAAATTTGATCAGACGACATAATTTTAGGCAATATGTTCTATGTTTGTCTGTTAAAATTCTAATATTCTATAAAATAATGTCTAATGTTGATGCAGTTTACCCATAATGCCACCAGCAGCAACAGTATGTTTTGTTTTTTTTACTTTTATTAAGCACCATTTTACAAGAAACACCCACCTGTAACATCAGTGCAACAGACAACCATTAATTTCTCACAAGAATAATGAAAATACAGCATTGAACATAATGTCTTGGGTGTGTTTTTAAAGGCTAGAGGGTTTTTTTTTTTTTTTTAGTGGAAAATGTCATCATTTTCAAATCCCAAGACTAGTACAATGTGAATTTATATTCATTAAGTTGTCGGAATGAACCGTATTACGTTTTTTTTATCCATGAGGTGACAGCAGGAAAATACAAAAAAAGTGTTGCCAGAGAACATCATGCTTAGGCTTCCACTGGTGAATTTCCCCTTCCCTTATTTTTCGCTTTCACTCTGATACACAACACTGGTAACCTGATTCTGGCCTTTCAGAATTGCTCCCTCGTATCCGCTGAGATCGGTAAATTGAGTTCCTCGACAGTAATAACCGAACAGGAGGGAATTTAATACATTAACCAATACACGGAAAAAGGTGTGATGCACTAACATTTGGCTCATGGAGGCTCTCTGAGCACACCAGCTGTAATGGATTGTGACAGACATATCAGCGCTGGAAATTGTCTGCACATATATACAGCATCTATATGTCGCTGCTCTACAGGTGCCATGTTCTGGGTTTGTTTTGAAAGAACAGCCTCATTAATTTAATTTGCTGATGTTAAATTGTTTTAGCCTTACTTGACAGTTGATTAATGTGCTTGTGTTACACAAAAGATTAATGTATATTGGAGAGGGCTTTCTAAGCCCCAACTTCAGCTGTGAATAACATGGTATGTTTTATAGAAGGCCTAAAAAGACACTGGGGGGACTTAAGTTTGAAGTCTTTTCTACCTGTGCAACATTAATATGCTTTAGAACAGAAATCATTTTAGAGTGAATGTAGTAAATATTTAACATTTCTTTCCCAAGCTAGTTTAATAAAAAAAAAATCCTTTTGTGTAGTAGGATTACTTAAGGATCAGTTCCAGGATTAAGAACATTTTAAATGCAAAGAATCGATTTATATTTATCTTCTGTAATTTTCTGTTTTGTAATGAACATTTCCACTGAATCACAGCATTAGGTTTGATATCATAAATACAAATGTATCTTGTCTTAACAGAAATTATATATATAGTACTCACACCCCTGTGTACACCCCTTACATTTCAGCTAACATTTTCATATATCTTAACATAAGTATAGTATATTTGATACATATATACGTATATAATATATGCATATATACTGTATATACATTTTATTTTTGTATATTTTAACATAAATGCAATACAAGTTACAAGTATTTCCATAGAGTTGATACGTTGGTAGGATTAAGTACCAAATTCATTTTCCGTACAGCTTTTGGGTTGTAATGCGGCTTGAAGATGCAAACAAATGCAAAGAAATTGTATCCTTTTATCCCGAGAATTTGAATTCTTCTATATTTATTTAATAATACTCCTTACACTTGAAACAGGTATTTCAGATGTATAGGGAAAGTTTTTTTTTTTATAGCCGAAGCCATTTTTGCGGAGAGCTTTGCCATGAGGTGCCATTTTGAACATCCAGTGGTCAGTATGAGAAAATTTAACTCTAAGCACAAAATTTTATCTGCCCTAATACAAGATACACACATGTGTATGGTCCTGTCAAGAACATGAACATGATGAAGAGGACGTGTGCCTTTGCATGGTTACACGACGTACAGCTACTATCACACAATGGTGTACTCACTTTTGTTGTCATTATTTAGACAATAAAATATATCCAAGTTTCATTTCTATAGTATTGTCCATTGAGAAAAAGTACTTAAAGGGTTGCTAAAAATTGGAGGGTGTACTCTCTTTTAACAAAAGGGTTGTTAGTTAAAATCCAAGCCTCACCAAGCTGCCACTCCCACATGTTTTATGCTGGATGCCCTTCCTAACGCAACCCTCCCCATTTACCCGGGCTTGGGACCGGCACTAAGAATGCACTGGCTTGTGCCTCCCTAATGGCTGGGTTTAAAAGCTGCTCAGTTGTATAAGTACGATAAAATTGACAGTTGCTCTGGATAAGAACATCCGCCAAATATAGTAAAAGTAAAAGAGATTTCCCTGCAGCTTTTTAAAAATTTTTTGTAGAAAATGGTAAAAGATTTTGTATTAAGAGCTAAAGGTGTGTATTAGTTCAAAGTTTGGGAGTTTTCTCATTCTTTTCTTTTAAACTATTTTGTTGCTTACTCCATTATGGTATATATACTGTATCATGGTATATGGTAACCGAAATGGTTCCTCTTGGTTTCATTTTTTTCCTAACAAAAACCTGCAATTTTAACATGGGTGTGTAAATATTTTTTTTTTTCAGTCAGCTGAAAGTATATGGAAAACGTCAGCTTAAATACTTTAGTTTAGTTCAGCTTTGATACTTCAGTTTGATGTCAGGCTGATTTAGAGGGTAGTGCTGTGATGGTGTCTATGCTTAGATATGCAGTGTAAATGAACCGTGAGTGGAAAGCTCAGTGTGTTTTGTCTGTGAGAGATATATGTGTATAAGTATTTACATAGCATTTGGCAGACGGGTTTAGGGTTCTTGCTCAAAGACAGGTGCTTCTGGGATTTAAACTTGTGACCTTCTGATCCAGAATTCACCTACACCTCAAGTATTTAAAGTGTATAATGTTTGAGACTTAGCCAGCACTACAATTACTACTGTTATTGTTTAAAGACTATAATCACGCCCTTGATATCACCCAAATGAGAATGGGTTCCCCTTCTGAGTTTGGTTCCTCTCAAGGTTTCTTCCTCATTCATCTAAGGGAGTTTTTCCTTGCCACAGTCGTCCCAGGCTGCTCATCAGGGATACACACACATCCTTCACTTTAATTCTTAAGTTCTGTAAAGCTTATTCTGTTATTCTGTTCTGTTATGAGACAATTTCCGTTGTAAAAAGCGCTATAAAAATGAACTTGAACTTAAACTTGAAAGGAGAGAGCGTGAAAGAGGGTCACCTGTGCTCTCCTATCAGATTATGACCCACTAATTCAATTCTTCTAGCGCCTCAGAAGTGGGCTGCCGATCTGTGAATGAATGGTTCTTACATCCACAACCTGCTAGTTGTATTCCTGCTGTTGGCACATGGCACTGCTGGGATTTTTTCCCCCTCTCTTAGAAAACACCTGAGTCTTTTTGTTGGTTTTGGTTTAATGGCTCGGACGCTGGGGAGTCACGGCTTTCTAAAATATGCAAAGCAGGTTTCTCCCATGAGCAAACAGAGCCCTAGTCTTCTGTGATCACGGTCATGTGTGATATCAACCTGATGATTGGATTAAACAGCTGGATTCACATGTATAATGAGCAGTATCGGTGGATTGCTGCCCATCTACATGAACATACCCCATACACACGATTGTCCTACTATCATTATGCAGTTTTTTTTTTGTATTGACATAATATTGCAAATTCATGCTACATTTAATTCTAATACAAAGACTGAGCTCAGTAACCAAAAGGAGGCTTTCTTGCTCCTCATAGTCACAGATCCCACATTCTGACTTTTTGTTCTAGCCACCTTAATTTGGATTAATTTTAGAACCTATAGATTGGATGTGAGTCTCCTTAAGAGGACAAACAAAATGTAGTTATTAGATAAATATATAGATATAGATATACTAGTTGTATATTTTTTATTATTATTTCCTTGGAATTTGCTACATTTATGTCATTCACTAAGACCCAATGTTTAGCGAACACTGATCAATGCCTGTGCAGTGGGATGTTTGTGTGTATATATCTCCTCTAGAGCAGTGATGTTTTGGGGCTGTCACTGGGCAACACTGATTTTTAACTCCCTTCAAAGATTTTCTATGGGGTTGAGATCTGGAGACTGGCTAGGCCACTCCAGGACCTTGAAATGCTTCTTACAAAGCCACTCCTTGGTTGCCAGTGGGGTGTGTATTGGGATCATTGTCATGCTGAAAGACCCCGCCACGTTTCATCTTCAATGCCCTTGCTGATGGAAGGAGGTTTTTACTCAAAATATCACGATACATGGCCCCATTCATTCTTTCCTTTACATGGATCAGTCGTCCTGGTCCCTTTGCAGAAAAACAGCCCCAAGGCATGATGTTTTCACCCCCATGCTTCACAGTAGGTATGGTGTTCTTTGGGTGCAACTCAGCATTCTTTCTCCTCCAAACACGACAAGTTAAGTTTTGACCAAAAAGTTATATTTTGGTTTCATCTGACCTCTTCTGGATCATCCAAATGCTCTCTAGCAAACTTTAGATGGGCCTGGACATGTACTGGCTTAAGCAGGGGGACACGTCTGGCACTGCAGGATTTGAGTCCCTGGTGGTGTAGTGTGTTACTGATAGTAGCCTGTGTTACTTTGGTCCCGGCTCTCTGCAGGTCATTCACTAGGTCCCCCCCATGTGGTTCTGGGATTTTTGCTCAATGTTCTTGTGATCCTTTTGACCCCATGGGGTGAGATCTTGCGGGGAGCCCCAGATCGAGGGAGATTATCAGTGGACTTTTATGTCTTCCATTTTCTAATAATTGCTCCCACAGTTGATTTCTTCACACCAAGCTGATCACAAACCTATTGCAGATTCAGTCTTCCCAGTCTGGTGCAGGTCTAAAATTTTGTTTCTGGTGTTCTTTGACAGCTCTTTGGCCTTGGCCATAGTGGAGTTTGGAGTCTGACTGTTTGTGGTTGTGGACAGGTGTCTTTTATACTGATAACGAGTTCAAAGAGGTGCCATCAATACAGGTAACAAGTGGAGGACAGTGGAGCCTCTTAAAGAAGTAGGTAACTAAATACTTATTTTCCACCATAATTTGCAAATAAATTCTTTTAAAATCAGAATGTGATTTTCTGGATTTTTTTTTTTTGTTGTCTCTCATAGATGAATTGTACATATGATGAAAATGACAGGCCTCTCTCATCTCTTTAAGTGGGAGAACTTTTGGTGGCTGACTAAATACCTTTATGCCCCACTATATATATATATATATATATATAGTACAGACCAAAAGTTTGGACACACCTTCTCATTCAAAGAGTTTTTTTATTTTCATGACTATGAAAATTGTAGATTCACACTGAAGGCATCAAAACGATCAATTAACACATGTGTAGTTATATATGGAATTATATACATAACAAAAAAGTGTGAAACAACTGAAAAATGTCATATTCTAGGTTTTTCAAAGTAGCCACCTTTTGCTTTGATTACTGCTTTGCACACTCTTGGCATTCTCTTGATGAGCTTTAAGAGGTAGTCACCTGAAATGGTCTTCCAACAGTCTTGAAGGAGTAGTACTTGCAACAATATTACCCTTTAATGCAGTGTAATAAAGAAAACCCTTTAAATGAGAAGATGTGTCTAAACTTTTGGTCTGTACTGTATATATATATATATATATATATATATATATATATATGGTTGACACTCACAGCTCAGCTAACCTGAAGTAACATAATTTTACAATGCATACCCTTCTACAGTACCTATCCAGAGAGTTTGCATACACTGTAGGGGTGTTATGGTACACAGAATTCATGGTTCCTCGGTTTTTATGTCACAGTTTGGTAAGATTTTGGTACAGTTAGGGGGTAGAGATAAAAAAAATATATAGTTCATTTTTAGTAACATAGTCTATTATTATTAGTATTTGTGAACATCAACACAAAATTCAGGACGTTAAGACTTACATTTTAAACTATGTATTTGGTCAAATACTTATTACGTTTATAAAATGACATAATGTCTAGATAATTTCACTAAGGTGCCATAGGGGCTGCGGGGATGCAATACAATTTTGGATTATAATGATTAAATTGAGTAATCGAATAAAATGAAACAAATTAAATTTATTAAATACATTTTAAAAATGTAATTAAATAGTTTACATATGTGGACCCAATTTGGATAATACAGATGTGAGTATATAAGTTTGTGTTTTGCATTTAATATTTTATTTTCTAACGATATGTTCTACCTAATTGTTCTACTTATTTTACCATACTTTAAGAGAATGGGTTCCATTTTGAGTTCCTCTTAAGGTTTCTTCCTCATAACATCTGAGGGAGTTTTTTCTTTCCACAGTCGCCACGGCTGCTCATCAGGGATACATACACATCGTTCACCGTAACTCTTAAATTCTGTAAAGCTGCTTTGAGACAATGTATGTTGTAAAAAGTGCTATAGAAATAAACTTGACTTGATATGTTCCAATTTCAATTTTTCAGAATTTGTTTCAGAATTTTCTTTACCGGAATGCTTCAGTATTAATACGTGTACCATTGCACCCTTAATACACTGAAATACCTACAAACCCCCAGAGGTTAGGGCTAACTTAGCAGTGAAATGTTTGTATACTGCTATACAACAGGATGGATTTTTATCGTCACTGGGGAGTTTGATCTTTATCATCTCACCACTGTTTAATGATTGTTACACCAAAAGACTTACCGTTTTACTCAGAGAGACAATGCTTTTCAACTAAAAGCACGAGGTCAATTTTAGATCTGTTAAGGCAGCTTATGGTTCACCAAGTTCGAATCGGTGGAAATGCCAAACGCAAACGTCAACTGAAAATTGAAGGGCATTTCCAAAATACTTGGTTCTATGAGGCAACACTGAACTAAGACAGACTTACACATGGGATTTTATAAAGTCCAAATGACATTATAAGAACAATAGAACAATAGCACTGTAGCACAGTGAATTGCCTGATGTGTGGAGAACAGCCTTATTTTTTTTCCAATCAGAAGACAAAGGAACATATTGTTGACAGAGGGTCAATTATTACAGCTGCACAGCGACTATGTGACTATTTACTACAGCGCATTCTTTACCACCATGCAAAGGTCACTGAAACAGTTTGGGAAAACCTTCTAGTGCATCATTGATGGCCTGGCCTTCATTCATTTGCAGATTTACAGCACAAACAGTTCTTACTTTGACTGTATAGCCCTCATCACAGACCCTTCTCACCCTGGCCATAGTCTGTTACCCTCAGGAAGGCTCTATCACCAGCAGACTTAGAGAGAAAGAGAAATCTTCTGGCTCTGTGACTTGTGTACTTGTGCAATGCCTGGTTGGAACACGCCAGTAGCCTTCTTATTTAACTAGCTTTAGCAGCATTGTTAGCTTGGTCGCATTGGTATGCAAGGGGCTGCCTTTATAAGAGACTGAAAAAATTCTCAAAAAGCTGAACAAATCTGTACAAGGCTGAATTCCAGATGGCCCTTTGTTAAGAACACAGAGCACTAAATAGGCTTGGAAAGGAGTAAGAATAATCCTACGGGTACATCTGAGCAAGAAGTGCAACTGTGATATAAATCTAGGTAACCACACCCCATTTCCATAGCATGAGCCCATAGAGGTGCATGAATGCAGTACCGAAATCTAGTGTATTATTTTAGAATACTTTAGATCAGATACCACAGGGAAGTGATCATTTCTTGGCATATTCCAGCATGATATGATTGGCAGTGTCAACCATGATACAGCACCTCTGGAGCACAGAGGGTTTAGGGCCTTGCTCAAGGGCCCGAAGAGTGGCAGCTTGGAAATACCGGGGGTTAAACCCCTGACCTTCCAAACAGTATCCCAGAGACGTACACACTGAACCACCAACTCTCAAAATTCAATACTAATTTTACAAATCCATCTTTGATACTTTGTTAGATACCATGTTTGATTATTATTATTATTTTTATCAATACAACCTTATCTGGAAAGTGTAAAGAATCTGGATCAGAAAATGTTGTCAGTGGCATTGAGATGCAATTAATGCTTACAGTACATTCCCTAATGCCTGACTTTATTGGTGAGAAAAAAAAAGGTTTACTTGTTGAGTCCAGCTTTCTGCTGCCATCCCTAATTGCAGCTTTAGCTCATGATGCTTGAAAATGAGTGTTTAAAAAGTAGCACATTAGTTTCTTGCCAAAAAATAGTTTTTGGGTGAAAGTACTGCAGATCCCTTCCCAAATCTAGATTTTCAAACACCATGCGATTCCCTTACAGACAGTGTAAAGCTCCTGCTGTAACACTAAATCAGTTATTTTGGAAGTCTTCGCTTCCTACCGAACTGAAGTTGAATAAAATCACCTCCTTTATAATGTTTTGGGTCAATTAAACTTTAATGAATCCATGTTTGATCGCTTCTGTTATTTTCTGTTTAAACTCATGTTTTTATACTTTTATTCTCTTTGTTTTCATACCTTTTCCCCAATGCCTTGAGGTATTTTCCTCCCATACCTGACCTCATTAATGACAAGATTTACTGAATGCACTTTGCCAAATTATCTTACATGACCTAACAATCCTTGCTGCTTTTGTTAGCAGCACAATACCAGTGGCACATCATTCTTTCATTTTCTTAAGCATGTAGGTTTCCATGGCAACAGAGCTGCAGACTGAACAGAACGGAGGGTTAGAGGGGAAAAAGACTGCATATTGGGAACTGCTTTTTAATTTTTAACATTTATCTTACGATGCAAGAAGAGCGCATTAATAATTGAGGTGTTTAGTACTGTGGGTAAAACTCTGGCTGCAAGTGGGACATTGTGAAAATTCATGGAGTGATGCAGCCATATGGCATCCCATAATTTAATTGGTTATTTCTGTCTGGCAAGTGGAGGAAAGAAGAAAAAAAAAAAAAACGTTGTGATTTCATACACAGCGTTGGATGAAATGCTAATAATAAGACTGCAATCATGTTAGGAGGTTCGAAATGGCTTGTGACGTCCGGAAATGGCTCGAGATTGTAGCAAAGCAGAGAGAAAGTAAACAGGCTCAGGTGCACATCTCATTCGACCTCATATTGGGGTTAATGTTCCAATAGCTTCAACAGCAGCCCCTGTCACATTTGCTGGTGAAGTGGCGAAGTCATTGTGGTTTATCACACCACCCCTGCTGTTGGCAATATGCTGCTCTATGACAGTCAACTCATATTGCCAATGGTTATCGTCTTATATTGTTTCTGCGAGTTTCTTTATTCGTCCTTAAACAAAATCTGCCGTTTTTTACGCAAATACACAAACCTTCTACTTTTGCAAACTGCTAATGAGCTTCACACAAATGTAAACAGTTTTGTCTATTTATTAGAGACATATAGCATTCCTTTGACAAAAAAGAACCAAGAACAGAGAGTGGTGTTTTGTGATTTTAATTACTGTACATCAATTCAATACATGTTTTATATATCAAGCACTTTTAACAATGGACATTGTTTATCATGTGGAGATAAACCAGTTATTTAAGAAGGTATAAGTTTGTTTCTAATAATTGCAAGCTTGTTTCTCATGAGTGAGCCAGTGCAGACAGCGGCGAGGAAAAATCCCCTGAGACGACACGAGGAGAAAACCTTAAGACGAACCGCACTCGAAAGGGAATCCTCATCCTCAACAACAAATGTCCATTCATTACAGTTTTATCATTGTTATTGGCGATTAAGTGCAACCTTTGGTCCATTGTAGCAGACTGTTATTATTAATTACAGTCCGAATTTATTCTCAAAGTTTTTGAGTTGCTCAGTAACTGATATACACCCTCGTTCAGACAAAGAATCAATTTTTGGTAGCCGAATTAACCATCTGGAAAGCGGAAGAAAACCAGGCAACATGAGAAAACTGTAGCTGACACAATACAAACCTTTACTCAGGTGACTCTCAGTCAAGAAACACTGCAGAACCTTATTATTTATTTGCAAACATTCTTTTAGATAAGATTGATTTTTTTTATAGTATTTTACCATATAAGCACAAATCACTAATATTGTATTTGTGAATCTCTTAAAGCAGTAGATCGCTTCGATTCGGGAGCACTCTGTGTAGCTTCGGATGGTTTCACATCAACAGCCTAAAGATCCATAAAGATCTTTTACTCAATGCCACTGTCTCTAAACCATACAACATCGCTGGTCTCACCACAGTCCTATAAACTTTTCCTTTCACTCTCACAGATACTCTTCTATCACAAATCACTCCTGCTTTCACTCTTCTCCATTACTTTGCACTGTTGACCCCAGGTACCTGAACTCCTCCACCTTCTCCACCTCTTCTCCCTTTAACCGCACCACTCCACTGCCCCCCCTCTCATTCACACACATGTACTCTGTCTTACTCCTACTGGCTTTCATTCCCCTTCTCTCCAGCGCGTACCTCCACCTCCCTAGGCTTTTCTCCACCTGCTCCCTACTCTCACCACAAATAATAATATCACCAGCGTGTGATACCCACACTTATCCAAGTGTGTGATTCTATATTCATTAAAACATAACAAACACCGGAGAGTGTGAAATATCATGAGCATCGGAGTGTGTGTGATGAGTAATGTTTTTTTTTTCAGTCTAATACAGTCAGTTGGAGTTGTGGATATTGTTTACCCTCAAAATCCAGTGTCTGAAATCTTCATGACGTGGGATCCAGCCGGAGCTGGTACGTCTCTAGATGGCTCCGGATCTTTGGGGGTTTAACATCTTTTTGAAGGTCCAAAATCTTCATGGGGTGGGACCAGTGCTCGAATTGAGGGGGTGCTGGGGGATCCAGGACCCTCTTTAGGCAAGATTATTTTAGTAAAAATTATATGAAGTACACAACAACTAAGGACACCTATAAGACTTGACTCAATTCGAGCACTGGCTGGGACACAACTGGAGCTGACCAAATCTTAAGATATTTTGGAATAGGTAGAAAATGAGAAGCAGTGGGTCTGCTGTTCATAATACTAACAAGCCCAAGATGATAATATGCATTTGATCAGATGTACCAGAGCACAAGGTTATGATGTGTTATTTGTATGTCTGGCTAAATTGCACCAGTCCAAACAGCACACTCATTCATTAGATTCATCCATTTTTATGAAGAGGGTAACATTTTTATGTTTCCGCTCCCGAAGTGGTGTCCAAAAGCACTTTTTTTCCAAAAGCATGGAACATCATTGTGCACACTATTGGCAATAAGGAGCCGATTTTTTTAAGATATCTTTTTAAACATTCGTTCTTAAGATTTTCTCAGCCACTGCATGACAAGGTTTAGCCAATTATAGTAACCTTGTTCTAAGAAAATGTGGCTTTATATATCGATAAGAAATTCAGTCTTGACATAGGCATTAACGTGATCAGTCATGAGGAACTAATCATGCTACTTAGAATTCAGCCTCAGACCAGCATTTGGAAGTGGGCAGGAGAATCTGCTCAATAGCAATGTTGCTGCATTACAACACATACAGAACTGTTCACTGGCTTTCAGGGTCAAATGACTTAACAAGTGGCTAACAAGGTATTGAAATTAACTGATATTAAGCAACAGGAAAAGTATGTGGGGAAAAAAGACAGAAATTAACAAGAAATTCAAAATGGCTTCGGAGAACTATTTTTAGACATTGAGGATCAAGCCATCGTGTAACCAATGGTGGACAAACAATGTACTTGAGTTAAAGTCGAGAAACACTAAAGTACGTAAAATATGACTCCAGTAAAAGTAAAAGTGTCCCTTTAAAATTTCACTTGATTAAAAGTACAAAAGTATTTGCCTTCAAAGGTACTTAAGTATCCGATGTACTATAATTTATTACGGCTATAATATTCCTACTATCATTTTTGTCACAAGACTCTTGGTTAATAAACTCAGTTTATGTGGATAGACTCTAATGTTACTCTTAGCATACCAATCTATTATTAGAATATTTCGGCCTCTCCCATTAGGGGTTGCCACAGCAGATTATCCACATGTTTGATTTGGCACGAGTTTACGCTGGATACCCTTCCTAACGCAACCCTCCCCATTTATCCTGGCTTGGGACTGGCACTAAGAGTGGCTGGGGTTGGTTCCCTGATCGGGGGATCAAACCCGGGCTGCAGCACTGAGAGCACCACATCCCAACCACTAGACCACCAGGGACCCCTAATGATTTAGTAAAATGTAGCCGAGTAAAATGTAAGATATTTGACTTGTAAGAAAGTTAAAGTTAAAGTCTCCCTAAATATTTTAGTAAAGTACAGATATGCAAAAAAGCTACATAAGTACAGTAATGATTTATTAGGTACAGCAATTCACTTTATTACTGCCTACTACTGTGTGTTACTTAAAGTGCAAAAAAGAGTTCATATTACAAATGTACCAAACAATCTTGTATTTTGCCTAATTAAAATATACTAGAAATTATATTATATTTCCAGAAACCTTCCCATTTTCGGCCACCAGTGATCCCATTTCCATTCAGGCCATTAGTGAAAGGCTAATTAGTCCTTGATTTTCACCCGTTATGGCTGTTTAGGAATGGCACCTTTGACACTGGATGTGATCAGTCTGAAACAGCAGCCCCTGCAATTGGAAGGGATGTTTCTCATTACTGCACCTCAGTGGCAGCATCAGTGTTGTGACTTCAGGGTCAGAGAGTGGTAGGTGCTCATCAGTGCAGCCCGTATCATTGGTTTAATCACAAATTACATCCATACCTACGCTGTTTGTGTAAACCCTGGAGAATAATTTATATTGTCAACCCTGCAACCGTCGCAATGTATGAATGTGTTGAACGCCATCTTCATTTTACTGAACACTTGCCTCTGGTGCATGTTGCTCCTTCTATAATTTGAAAGGCTTCCAGATGACAGGTAAAAAAAATAGAAAATTAGATGTGATATTTTGCTGGTTCAGCAGTAATGCGTGCACTTTATATTTATCCCAATGCGCCAAGCTAGTTTAGTATTGATTCAAGTTTAGGCTCGGAGACATACATTAAGCTTTTTTCAGAACGATCTGCATGGCTACCTATAGATATGGTGTTATCCCCAATGCCCAGGATGAAATAGAACCGATTCATTCCTTCATTCCACATGAACAGATTTTCTTGCGTATGTGCTCATTGCTATGACAGTAATCCGAAACCATGTTCTTGTTAATGCACACACACATTTTGCTTCAATTCAAAAACACACAGCTTATACACTTAAATAAATGTATAAAATTTTTTAAATAAGCCTTACTGGAAACCAGAGCAAGTAAATGTCTTGCTAGTAGACGTGTTTGACCGACATAAGCTTCAGTAGGTTTTTGGCTAGTTCAGACATTTTTATGGAAATATGTCTCTTGCTGGGTGAAGCACTTCCACCTGGCTTTATCATAATTAAAGGACTAAGCAAACATGTGTCTACACTTCTAAGGTCAGTGTTTCATTTCTGGAAAAAAAACTAAACAATAAAATTAAGCATGTGTGTTCTGCAAACTACAAACGAAGATGAGGGCAAATGAGTTGACAAGCAATGAACAGGAAGTAGTCTCTCTCAATGTTGCTTTCTCGTCAGGCTTGACATCGCTGTCCGTGCCAAAAGGGGCTCTTCTTGGTGCCTAGCTGGGGTGCCTGGTTCTGTTGTTGTTTTCCTCATTATTATTCGCCGAAGGACCCCAAGGCTGCTGAACCTTTTCAGAGCCGTCATGAATAGCAATTAATTGTGCACCCCCATTCCTCTGCTCTAACCCATGGAGAGAAAGCTTTAGGTTTCGTTTAATACTCTTTCTGCCATCTGTGCAACAATAAATAAAATAAAAACAACAACAACATGAAAAAAGACACTACAAATGGGAAAATATGGCAAATAGTAGCACCTGGTCATAACTTCTGTCTTTCTAAACTGCACAACAGCAGCTTTAACTTCATCTTCTCTAAAAGGAGTCCAGCTTTCTGCAGTATCAGCTTTCTTTCGGCTGAATAATTCTTTTCCCTCTCTGAGATGATTTGCTTTTGGTTTGCTTCTGGGGATTCTTTTTACCACTGATTGTATGTTTGCAGAGTACTGTATTTATCTATGAATTGACAGTTGTAACAACAGACTGTCAAGTGAATTGATGAAATCCTTGAATAATAACTCAAATATAGTGAAGCAGACATTTTAGTTATAAGAGTAATGAGAACCTGATAACTATGAATAGGAATGCAAGTTACAGTAACTGATACGAGTGAAAGGTAAGGAGCTGAGAGGAACAATGCTAGAGGATAAACCTTTTTATTTTTTTTTACCTCCGTTAAAATCTGTACCAGATAGGTGGGAAAAAAGATTTTGATTCAGACTTACTAAACCATTTGCTAAACAACTGTATATCTGCAATGTGCAACTTTTGTCATTTACATTTATTCAATTCAATTCATTTTTATTTGTATAGCGCTTTTAACAATGAGTATTGTCTCAAAGCAGCTTTACACAGATAATGTGGTGATTAAATGTAAATATGTTCTTTATAAGTATGTTTGTCCCTGATGAGCAACTGTGGCAAGGAAAAACTCCCCGAGATGGCATAAGGAAGAAACCTTGAGAGAAACCAGACTCAAGAGGGAACCCATCCTCATCTTGGTTGCACCGAATGACTATTTGAAGCATATATACAAAGTTGCGGGATACAGGGATGATGATCAAAAGCAAACTGCACTCCCGAGTCAGTGCAGCAGACCGCCAAAACCAACTACAGTCCAATCCGTCCTCAAAGCACCCGTTCTACTCCGGAATTATATGGAACCACCCAAGGTGTTGATGAGATACCGTCCCAAGCTGCACAGAAGTGTGAAGATCCACGGAGGGGAGAGGGGCAGGAACAGTGGTCACTGGAGCCTCAGGAGCAAGTTTAACTCAACCGAGAGAGAGAGAGAGAGAGAAAGAGAGAGAGAGAGAGAGAGAGGGTGACGGGAAGGGAAGGATATGGATTATTAGGTGTAACTATTGGTGTATGAAAGTTGATGTCACTGTGCAGTTTGGACTCTGGCAAGACTCGCTATGGCAGCATAACTAAAAGGGAGAACCAGAAGGTAACACAGACATGAGGGATCTCTGAGACCAGTTCACCAAACACTCTATATCCATGCTCCCTCCAGATCTGAGCCTTTCCCTAAGAGAGAATCTACTGATAAAAGGCTTGACTAAATAAATGTATGGCATTTTGGCAGTGGCTTTTATCCAGAGTGACTTACAGTACATTCATCAATCATACAATATGTATAACTAAGCAGTTACGGGGTTAAGGAACATCAAGTGGAACATCTTACCAGAAAAAAATTACGTTATTGTAATAGTAAATGTGGATTGAATGTGAAATCAGATGTTCAAAAAGCAGATAATCTTATAGTTAGGTTTCTAGTCACTTAAAAACCTAGGACACAACTGTAAGTTTAAAAACAACAGCATAGAGCTTAAAAAAATTTAATTAATTTGCATTTAGGGCATTTTTTAGGCGCCATTATACAGAGCGACCTACATTTATCGGTTATGAGCAGCTATGGGGTAAGGGCCTTGCTCAAGAGCCCAGGAGTGGCATCTTCGTGTGGTGAGATTTGAACTCACGACCGTCCAATGCCTTAACCACTAATCAATTCTGCTACTGAGATATGCCAGAGCAATACACATCTCAGTCACTTGAATTCTGGCATAGTGCATGGTGCCAGATGGGCTGGTTTCAGTTTTTCTACTGATCTCCAGATTTTCCTGAACAACAGTTTTTACTTTTCACAGAAGGTACAAAAAAAAGCCATCAGTTAAGTGGCTTGCTGATTAGAAAGGTCAGAGGAGAGTGGACAGACTTGTTCAAGCTTTATCTCTGTCAGCCAAGTACACAAATCTATATGGGCACAAACTCAAACATGGACGGTTAAAGATTGGAAAATTCTCGCTTACTCTGATGAAATCTAGATTTGTGCTGTGGCATGCAGTGGTTTGGTCAGAATATGGCATTATTTATCCAGGCTGCCTAACAGTTTTAGGATGGTGGGGGTGATATAGTGGTGTAAGGAATGTTTTATTGGAGAGCTTTAGAATAGCAATTAAAATGATGTTTTTTTTATGTTATTGCATACGTGCATATTGTTGCATTCCTTTTGTTGCATATTGGAATGGCTTTTTACAGCATAATAATCAATCCCACAAAGAATTAAAGCAGGATATTAGTATTGGTGCACCAAGTATTAGTATGGTATGGTAGCTGGTGTATGAATGTATCTTGGAGGTCAGGGCATAGACATCATTTTTGAGTTATGGATTAACAGCATTCTGAACCTGATGGCGAATGTTTATTTTATATATACATATTAAAATATGCAATAAATATAAAGTACATAGAATTTTTTTTATAGAATAGTCTTTATTTGTCACATATACATTACAGCACAGTGAAATCTGTTCTTCGCATATCCCAGCTTGCTTAGAAGCTGGGGTCAGAGCACAGGGTCGGCCATGATACGCCCTTGGAGCATAGAGGCTTAAGGGCCTTGCTTAAGAGCCCAAGAGTGGAAGCTTGGCGATACCAGGGCTTGAACCCCCGATCTTCCGATCGGTAACCAAGCGCCTTAACTGCTGGAGCTCCCACTCCCCCTGTTCGAACACAGCATAGCTTTTTGTTTAAACAAATTTGTAGTGTACAAAAAAGTAGGTTTAAATATGGTGGTGTGTAGTTTCGATTTCACTACAAACACACTTGCACACACACACAAACAAAGAGAGAGAGAGCAGTGATCGGTGATGTTTAACATTCACTGGCTAAAAGGCCGAGACAATTGAAGGCTGTTTCCCTCTCATTATTGCAAAGAACCATAAATCACAATGCATTCATAAATACGAATGATATGATGACACATCATTTTTGTCTCTGTGTTGTGTGTCTCCAGATACAACAATACGTCTTTATATTTATTATGGAGGAATTGATACACTCTCAGGCAGTCACTTTACCGTGCAAAATAAAAATGAATAGTCATCTCTTGCATGGATATGTACGTTATGTCAGAGTAAACAATCCTTCCTGCCAAAAAAGAGTTGGGGGGTAAGGTTTAAAAAAAAAGTTTGTTTTATGAAACATATTTTCGAACCGGAGGCATTAATAAGCTCAACATTTTTTAAAATGTCTTGCGTCTAACAAACTGAGGCTAGGTAGGCAATTGTCTTCCTGCCAAATTGGCACTAATTCATGTACACTGACTGTTTAATAAGGGTTTTTCTGGTTGGGTTTTTAAGCAATTTCATTTCCTCACAGCATTTGGGCTTCTTGATATTAGTTGAGCCTTGGCGTAAAACTGGGACGAATGGTCACACGTTACATTTGCGCCATTTGGCCGACGCCCGTTTCCAGATTCCAAATTTATTTTTTTCCATTTTTATTTAATTTATACAACTGAGCAGCTATGGGGTAAAGGGCCTTGCTTAGGGGCCCAGGAATGACAGCTGGTTGTGGCTGGGATTTGAACTCATTACTTTCGGCTCCAAAGTCCAATGCCTTAACCGCCACTCCCCACAAGACCAAATGTTAACATTTATGGCATTTGGGAGGAACTTATGTCCAGAGCAACTTACATTTTGTCTCATTCCTACAAATGAGCAGCTATGGGGTTAATGGCCTTGCTCAGGGGCATTGGATTCAAAGTTCAATGCCTCAACCACTAAGCTACCACCAACTAACTTGCAGTTATCCCATTTATAAAACTGAGCATTTGAGGACTAATTGCCTTGATCAAGGGCCCAGCAGTGGTGACATGGCAGTCATGGGATTTGAACTCATAACCTTCCAATCCTCCAAGCAGAACATTTTAACCACTAAGCTATAACTTTCCAGCACTGAGGTACTTTATGTCTGTAGACCTCTCCAAATCTCATTGGTCCAGAAGGGGGCATTGCTGTTGTTTTTGTAAAATGTTATAAATGGTGATGCAAGTAAGGAAGGCCATCATTTAGCTGGAAAAAATGGTCTATCAGACGAGTTCAGCGACATCGAAAGACCTGAAAAAAACCACAGAAGAAAACGATAATGGAATTCTTTTTTAAAAGCTTTACTAAATCTAGTCAAGACCAAGAACAATGTGATGAGCGCAGAAGATCCAGTGTCAAAGACTACAATGAAGAAATGCTTTCATTTTTATTAGATTAGAAACGAAAGAGCTTATGCCACATCTACTGTCAAACATGGGGGGAGGCAGAGTTGTGAAATGGATATTGTGGAATAATTGCACAAATCATGCTATGAAAGCAACTCTCATGGAAAAATTATTAACATATTAATAATAATAACTGATCGGAATTAACCAATTGGCCATGCTTTTCATTTACTTAAGGCAAAATGCAGAACTGTTGAAAAACATGTGAGTCTCATTAAAGACCTGACAATTCATCTCAAGAGAGCAAATTAGCATTTGATAAAGTCCATCGGTTCCAGACATCAGGGACTAATTTACTGCAAGGAATTGGTAACCAAGTATTAAATATAAATCATTTGGTTTGGCCCTCAATTTCCCCAGATCTCAGTCTCCTGGAAAAAACGTCTAATCGCCAAATAGACAGAAAACAAAACACACCTTTAGAGGTCTTGTAAAGTCAGTGCCTCGATAGTACAGAACTCTCAAGAGGAGCCTAAAAAATACTAGGCAATTGGTTTTAACTTTTCAGCTGATCAGTGTACATAAAATAAATGCCTGCAATTTCTAAATTGTCTGTAAAAACCATTAAATTAAAGCTAGTCTACGTTTTATTCTATTTTTGATTGCTTTATTTCTTTTAGCGTACAGTTGCAAGTTTACAGTTACAGTTACATTTTAAATTATAAGATTGTCTCACTGGCCACAAACTTATATGAACCCAAATGATATACCGTGCATACAACGGTGCACCAAGTGCTTCACATAATTCAGACATGTTTATTGGCAGTATATAACTCTTGGACCAACAGTGTTAGTATGACGAGCATTGTATAATAAGCGATTGCAAACGCTGCTTTTATTGTTGTAGGATGCTGTGGGAGTCTGCACATTTCTGCTGTGTCAAGCTTTGCAATATATGCTTAACCTTGCAACATCCATTGTGCTCAGGACACTGGGTACTAAAAAGTATCGTACCCCTTTAAATATCAGAAATCAGACTTGATGAAAGCAATCCTTGGAACATAGACACTCTGTATCTGAGAGGTATTGGGTCCTGATCCAACAGGGGCAAATTAAACCCTGGCTAAAGCCACCCTGGGTGAACTTCCCAGTGTTAACGCAGTTTTGTGGATTAATTATCATCCATTAACAAAGTCAGATGGATGCTTAAAAATAATTTTCTGATTAACGTTCATCAAGTGCACATCATTTTCATATGGATACTACCTGGGGTTCTAATATTAGCTGTGGACATTTCCAAGACAATTTTTTCAGAATTTTTTTACATTTTATGTAAAGACATCTCTGTCCACAAATGCAATGTAAAAAAAAAAAAGTTTGTTTATAACTCTTGTAAGGAAGAGTTTGTCAATTGGGCAGGATTGTCTTCTGTCCACTGGACAGGATACCCCTGAATTCAGCCTTTCCTCTCAGCCTTTTCCTCTCTTACGTATACGGGGAAGTCTCAATGAAAGTGTTCACACTGAACATTAGATGATGTTGCTTCTTTTAGGACCACTTCAAACTAGCCAGTTAACCAAGCCTATAAAAAAAAAACATTGTAAATTCTGTAAAAACACCAGGTTCAGGTTCAGATTCAAAACCTACACTTGAATGTATTGGCTTCCTATAATACAAGGGTTAGAGAGTTAGTGCAAATATACAGATTCTATGTTTCTGGCCCACTGATTAGTGATCTAACATTACATTCTCTCCTAACATTACATCCTCTTCTGTTTCTCCACCTTTCACTCCACTCCGCTACTCTCAATGCAATGCACATCCTTACTTTAAAGGATTTAATTAAGGCTATAAATCATTTATAATGTTATACCTGTTAAGATGCCGTCAATGCTTCCCTTTTCCAAATACTGTATTAGAAACCATCTGTTCCTTTAGACAGGCTTCTGTAAAGGTAGTTAGGATGTGTTTCTTCTCAAAAACTTAGCAGTGATCCAATTATGTGCAATCATTTTAGAGACATCTCAAAATGACCTTTCTTTTGTAAGATTTGAGAGAATGTACCTGCTATACAGCTGTTAAGTGCACAATGGGGAAACAACATCAGTTTTGTTTTAAGGAGTATTACATTACATTTTAATGCTCTAGAGGTTCTTATTCCGGTGTTCGACTCTACTGCAGGCTTTGATACAATTGATAATGGCATTTTGATTAATGGGTTTAGTCAGTGGGTTGATATTTCGGGGACTGCTCTTAATTTGTTTTTTATTCAAGTTATTCATCTGATAGGAAACTCTCATACGGGGGGAAGGGTACCTCAAGGATTATTTTCTCTCTCCATTTTCTTTCTGTGTCTGTTTTGTTTGGCCTTTTACTATTTTTTATTCTGATTTTTTTTAATAATTAATAAATGTCTTGTAATTCTCTCAATTTGAATAGAGATAAAACATTTATTAAACTTTATTCAGAGTATTAAATTAACCCCGATAACATGGCTTGGTAAATTAGTATGTCATTTCAATAATTCCTTAATTGTTTCTTAATGTAAAAAATTATGTTAATATTTAATATGCATTAAATATGTAAATAAGCAATATGTCTTTTAAGCATATGGAGAAAATTATTCATGAATTTGTGTTAACATGACCGGGTTACTGCATCTCTCTATTTGCTTGACTTTGTCAAGTAGCTCTCGCTCATCCCCATTTAGTACAGAAGGCAGTAGCTCATCTTCTTATGAAGACTAACTTCAGAAAACACATTTTCATGCACTCATTGGGCAAATGTCTTTGATCCAAAGCAATTTCCAGTTGAGCTGAGCAGATGAAGGTTAAGGGCCTTGCTCAAGAGCATAACAGTGGCAGCTTGGCAACACCAGGATGTAAACTCACCTCAGTCCAAGTTTTGCTCTGCTTGACTGCTGGTTAGAAGTGATTTTTTTTACTGTGTACAAAAAATTCCTGATGTTTTGTCTACCTGTAGCAATGTGTGGTCTTTCAGCAAATGCGTCTAAGCTTCTACTAACTCAAAATCTGCATTTGCAGTTCATGATCCTATCATTTGGAATAGTCTGTCTTGTCATTGAGCATCTTTCAAATATATTAAGCATTTATATAAACTTCTCCTAGTACATTTTTTGTTGTTTAATGTTTTTTTTTTTATTATTGTATTTTGTCATGCTACATTTATTTTATGAAAATAGATTGAAGGATAAAAAAAACGAAGAATATCAGCTTCTGAATGCTTCTCAATGTGTTCATTGTGTTCATTGTGTTCATAACATTAAACAAACGTAAGCCGCAAATGCACACAGTACTATGTTGAGAATCATCTTTGTTCGAAACATTTTTAAGTGGATAAGTGCTAGGGTGGACATAAAGAAGCCCTCAAGTCCTTTGCCAACAAACCGGATTGTGCGAAGGAAGAGGTGAGACGCACCACAGCAAAAAAAAAAAAAACATAAAATGCCATTTTGCAATAATGCTGTATGCCCTTAAGAGACGGGCTATTTATTAAAATTCCTGAACAAATCGATGAGGTTTCAGCATAGACATAAACACTGAGACTGTCTGAGTCCTGAACACTAATTGGAATGCTTGGAGTTTGTATACAGTAGGGGTAATATATTCACGATTTCTGGTTCTAGCATTTTGTTGACTGCATTCTGGCCTAACTGGAGCCTGTTTGTGTATCTCCTTCTACATCCAGTCCTCAGGGAATTACAGTAGTCCATCTTGGATAATTATATATGCGTGAAGTAGTATATTTTTTGTCTAACAATAGAGATTTTAAATCGCTGCCCTAGTAATGTCCTACACTCGCTTTAAATGAGCGACTACAGTAAATAATGAAGCCAATGTCTTTTACTGTGGCACGTGATATACCGGAAAGGGCATCCAGAGGTATTACATAATTCTTGCCGCCTGCTACCCTTGTAGATATACTTCAGTCAACAGAAGAAAGTTCCTCAGCATCCAGTGGCTGAAGTCTTTTATACCTTCCACAGCTTTATTTAGCTGATTGTCATTTAAGCTGTGTGTCATTTGGGTGCCAGGGAAAAATATATACTATGTATATGAGGTAGGATATATGAAATGGAATGACCGAGGATCCTAGAGCTGAGCCTTGGAGTACACCAAATTGTGTTTTTAAGCACAAAATGATAGTTTAAAAATAAAACAGCCAGAATATTAAAATGTCTTCAAATTAAAGTTTTTAATACAATACTATATAATTAATTAAATGCTCATTGAAATGGTAACCCCTGTGGCACATTTGTTTCTTTAACCAGTACTATCACACTATCTTAGTATTATTGATTTGACAAGGTCTAAATCCGGATTGAATTATGTAAATGCATTATTTGGCTGCTGAGCTACAACCATTTGCTGGGATCTTGAAAATAGAGTTGAAATTTGTCTATGGTTTGACAGCTGACACTGACCAGAACAATTCTGCATTTAAGTGAACAGTACACCTCAACAAGGATGGAATATTAAATGTTCTGTATTAAATGGACTTTCGGTGAACACCAGATGAGGATGGGTTCTATTTGGAGTCTGGTTCCTCTCAAGGTTTCTTCCTTATGTCATCTTAGGGAGATTTTCACTACTACAGTCGCACACTGACACACAACTTACTGATAAACTTACAATTATAAGGAACTTATAGCCACTAAACTTGCACATTATAGCTTTACAATCTATGTAAAGCTTTACAATCTATGTAAAGCTGCTCCGAGACAATGTCCATTGTTAAAAGAGCCATACAAATAAAATTGAATTGAATTGATTGGGGACAGCTTCATTTTCATACAGACAAATTCATATACAGGGAATGTAGTGGTAAAGATTTTGAAGAGGAAATCATTTCTTATGTTTCATAATGTTTGACTTGGTTAATAGTCACTGATGTGGCAATAATAATCTCTATATAATTATACATCAGGTGATCTGACTGTAGATTTGCCTACTGCACCCTGTTTTCACTTAAATGTCTTTTTGATAGTTATATTAAATACACATTGATTTCATAATAGAATTGCACAGAATTCTGGCAGAGAACATATATGTGTGAATAAGATACATATAGTATACATTATATATATATATATAATAGGTCAAGTAGATGTCCTCTATAATGGGTTCTGAGTCATTGAGTGCTGACACTTATCTGTCAAATGTAGTTTAAAATTGATTAATGTTATAGATAATTACTGCTGTTTCTATTAAAAATGCAAGTGTAATGTATTCAAGTGTATTATGTATGCCTCACAAACTAAATGAATTCTCTACTCAGTGATAACCTTATTTACAGTAAGCGCTTTAGATAAAAGAAGGTTAATAGGTAGCAGTCTTAGGTCTATGTTAAAGGTGTTTGTAGTGCCATTAGGTAGTACTGCATATGATTCTTATGATTGCTAGGACAAATGTTTTGCGGGATTCACTGTGATTCTGCTGAGCTTTAGGGGACAGGACATTTATTTACATTTACAGTATTTGGCAGATGCTCTCATTCAAAGTGACTTACATTTATCTCATTCATATAACTTAGCAGTTATGGGGTTGCTCAGGTGCCAAGGAGCTGAACTCGTGACCTTCAGATCTAAAGCCTTACCCACTAAGCTACCACCTACATAACATTCTTAGTGCAGTAAAACCTATGTGATGCACCAAAGTAGGTAGCAAACGGTCAGTTTAACCTTTACAGTATGTGTAGCTACAATACCTTGCATTATATTACAGCATGATCAAGTTTGATGTTCCAACTTGTTCTATATGTTGGAGTGTTAAATTCAAATTGTCTATATAGAATTTCATGGTGTAATCTGGCCCATCGTGCTGAAAACTGTTTAGTGCAAAAGCTAGTACCTTAAACCAGGCGTCAGCTAACCTTTCATTACAACATCTCAATATACCAGGCAAGGCTCAAATTTAGGTTTTAGAAAATCAAGTCACATTTTTTATTTTGCCCAGTATGGCATATATCTTATCAATGAGCACTCAAATAACTAATATATGTGTGAGAGTGTAAATGAAGACATTAACAACAGGTTAAAGGAAAATTACATCCTGACAAACTTGAATGAATGTTTTAAATATTTGGGTCACAGAACAATGCAATTATGAAGCATTATATAAATCTACAGTAATTGATACAATTGTAAATGTACCCATTAAAGTAAGTGCATTTGGCTGACCACAGAGTGTAGTGATACACAACAGTGGTCCCCAACGCCACGGACCGGATTAATGTCAGACAAAATTTTTACAGACCGGCATTTAAGGTGTGGTGGATAAATAAAACAAAATAACATTTTCTAAATATAATCATAAAACGTGAATCCACTGTGTTGTTTTTTGTTCATTTTGCTCTCTTGGGGGTTTGAATTTAGCGGTAATGTATTATGTGTTAGCGGCCGGAGCCCCTTTAAGAAGGTAGTGGATGGAGCTAAGACATGTGACCGAGGCATCATGACATGCATCAAGAGTGAGTCATAGACAGATGTGGAGGAGAGAAACCGGTCATTTTCCAACATAAAACCTCGTTTAGAATCAGATAATAAATAGAACAGAAATAATGTAAGTTATGAATTCTTTCTGTGTGGCCCAGTAACAATTGACCCACGAACCGGTGCCGGTCCGCGGCCCGGTGGTCGGGGACCACTAATATACAGTATAAAAGTACTCTAATGTATGTTTGACACTAAGATTTCACTAATACTTAGTGTCTTAATTACTTATAATAATACTTATTATTATAAGAAATAATAATATTACATATACGCTGTATTTTTTTTTTTATTTAAATATTACAGGCAAAGAACATATTTCTGGTTTGGGGTTAGAAATCTTTGCTTGAATTTTCAGGCACAGGGGTAAGTTTGAAAGATTTATGCACAAAAAAAAACATATTTTAAGGAAAATCTCCTCGAGGTGGCATAAGGAAGAAATCTTGAGAGGAACCAGACTCTAGAGGAAACCCATCCTCATCTGGGTGGCATCTCAAGGTTTCTTCCTTATGCGATCTGTGAGGTTTTCCTCGCAATAGTCGCCACCAGCTCACTCATTAAGGACAAGCATTTATAAAGAACAATCTTATTCATTCTTTGTTTTCACATTATCTGTGTGAAAGCTGCTTTGAGACAATGTGCATTGTTAAAAGTGCTATACAAATAAAACATTTTTTTGGACTGAATATAATTGAATATTTATATAATTGAATAAACGCAGTAAGAAAAAGGAGTTAAACTGGCCATCTGTACTGCATTGTCATTGTAATGCAATGGAATATGCCACTTTTTGCCTTAATTGCCAAATATTTGAAAATATAAAGGAGATGTAAAAAGTGTAAAAAAAATATCCTAATTGGCTGGTTTTGCTAATGTTTTTCACATTGGTTTAAAACTAGCAGGGAAACAGAATGCAGCATAAAAGATTAGCTAGTGCTTTTTGAACAACTTGAATGGCTTCATAGCAGCAAATGAAGAAAGAATTATTTTTACATTAAAAGCTACCCTGCTAATTCTGGTCTTTGTTTTATTTTTATTATCATTAATATCCACTTGTTAGTAAATGAAAAAAGAGATTTGGTGTTTCACAATGGAGCTTTCAACTAATGCTCCTTGTATTGACTTAATGAAAATCAAATATCAGCTGTGTGAGCTGTCAATTAAAACCAGCTTAGCCCAATAAACAAGTAGACAAATAGGTTAGTGGTGTGTAATTAACTAAAGCATTGATTTTGAAATTAAATAGAATGAATCAAAACATTAGTCCACTGAAAATGATTTGTCTATTATGACAAACTAATTATGTATCTAAAATCCTAATTTTTAGTGGAGAGAAAAAAAGAACAGCCTAAAATGGGTAATGAGATACCAATTTTGTATGAAATGTATCATTATGATCCACCACCCCCAAGCTATATTTAGTATGCTCCTCTGGCTTGTCATTCTGACTTATTTGAGGCTTCATCTCGCTGCTTTCACCTGGCATTCTCCACCTGAGGCATCCATTTGCATTCACCTCCTATTGGCTACTAATATCCTTCAGAGGATGAACGCATCTTGGTGACACAGTATTGTGCTATAATGCCCACACAACATCACAAGGCTGTAAATGCAAGATCCATGTCAATGTTATTAGGTACATCATAATACTAGTTAAGACCCTTACTCTATTGAAGCTGTGGTTTATAGTTGCATTAATTCCACAGGGTGTCAGAAGAATTCTTTTGGGATTTTGATTCATGTTAATATGATTCCATCACATAATTGTTGCACCTGCTCATTCATGCTAGTCTCGGAAAAGACTCGCTTCAGTGCAATGCCTGCTTGGAATCTTAATTGTTTTTTGTTTTGTTTTTTGCCAGGTCTTACATCTGACCCCTCTTTTTTAAATCCCATATTGTTAGTGTGTTAGTTGTCAGTTTGCAAAATGGGCTGAGCTATGCTTATTCATTTTTAGGTGTTTTCCAGTTTTCCTATAATATCCATTTGTCCCAAATTGATAGACACCAGTCATTAGGGTTGCACAAGCCTTAGTGACGTTCCCAAGCCCAGATAAATGGGGAAGGTTGCGTTAGGAAGGGCATCCAGCGAAAAAACATGTGCAGAATCAAACATGCAGATGGTCCGCTGTGGCGACCCCTAATGGGAGAAGCCTAAAGAAAGTTTGTATTTGGAAAAAAATTTCATGTGGCATTTTCTTTCAATCCCAGTTCCAAAAAAGGTAAAATGGATTTCAATAATTCCAAAATTTCTATTGAAACAATTTAGGACAAAAACACAACAAAGGACACCCAGAACTGTTAAGCATCTAGAACAACATTTCCCTCTGAAGCATCTGGTCTCTAGTCTAGTTCCTAAATGTATATAGACAGAAGACTACACAGTTCTACACTGAGGTAAACATGGTCCTGTTTTAATTTTGAGACCTGTTGCACCCAGCAAATTCAATGGTTTAAGTATTCTCAGTTTAAACGATTGATATTTTATTGTGAATGGAATATTGATTTATAACATTCACAAATCATTGCATTCTTTTTTTAATGTACATTTTGCACAGCATCTTTTTTTAAATTAGGGTTGTACAAGTGTCAGTGGATCCCACTTATGTCATCTGTAGTGTAATTTATAAGTTGTGTCCAAACTAGATGGATTAAATTACCTAACTTTAATTTAGAATTATATTCACATTGTTAGTAAACATTTGGGCAGTATGTTTATAAAATATTGAATAAAAATGTTTACACTTATATGAATATAAGTAGTCTAGGCCACTGATGAATATTGTACATCACGTATATAATTATATGTTTTTATATACATACAATGTGGAGGGTCTGCCTGCAAGGATCTGGTATATGCCAAGGGCTAAAAAAAAAGCTCAAGAATTGCTTGTCTATAATGGTTGTCTTGTTTCATAACATAAACTATGCAATTAAGCCAAGGTTGTTTGTATGCGATTTCTTTTATTTAGCTTTGGGGTATATCATCCATAATTAATGTCCTGATTTAATAATGCATTTATGAAGATCGGGAGGTGCATTATGCAGTGCTGGAGTGTTGCCACATGTAGTGAAGTCATCTGAGTAAATGAACATGAAAAGTAAAAATATTGCTTTGGCCTGTTTATCGATGCTATATTACCTAGATTTAAAGTCAATTCCACATATTAAAAATGACTCACTTCAGACACGGTAAACAAAATGTACTTAGCATCTGAACATCTCACTTAGCGAGACTGGCAGAAAAAAAAAACTCCTATTAACAGTGCAGCACCAGAATGAACTAAAATGATTGAATACATTTAAACAACACTCTATCTTTTGAGAACCTTCGATCTGCATGCTTGAGTGTTGTTTTTCACAAAGAGGTTTTTTCTCGATATTTCGTCTTTATTTTGCTTATTTTTCTGCTACATTTTTAATATTTGTTTTATTACTATTATTATTAACAATGTTGATTCTCAGGATTTGGAAGATTTTTGATTTCCTTTTATCATTATGACAGAACATAACTTTGTATGGTCTTTTTTAAAAATCTTTTCACCTGCCTCTATTGTATGATGTAATGAATGGGATTCCTAGGAGCATACATCATCTTTTGGCCTCGGTGTTTTGACACTTTGTCAGAACACTAATTTAGATTAATGGTTTGGTGGGAAGACTAGAGGTGATCTGCTAGTGGGGGCTGACAGGCTGCCACTTAAGGGCGAAGCTAACAGGTGATGGACCACCGTAAGCCAACTGACAAAAATGGACTGGAGGATAAATATCTTCATTCATTTTACTTGCCAGTTTGCCAACGGGACAAAGATCTACTCCGACTGGATATTCTGTATGCACTAATTAGCACAGTGCATAAAATCATGCAAATGCCAGTCAAGAGTTCAGCAAATGTTCACACCAACCATCAAATTGAGAAACATGTGGCCTTAAGCATGTTGTAGCTGCTTAAGATTTGTTTGAGCTGCCAGAAAGAATAGTATATGAAATAAGTATAGAGAGCAGAAAACTATCCAGCACAAAACCTGCATGAAAAACCCGCTTGAGGTGGACTACTGTGTCTACAAAGACTTTGTCTGAATTCCAAGGAGCCAAGGCGCCATTTTCAGCAATTTGTGCTACAATGGCTCTCCCACAGATTAAGGGGTAGCCTCCTAATGCAAATCACTGAGACTTGACCATGACTCTGTTGCTAGTTGTCCTTTTTTGACCACGTTTTGTATAGGTACTGACCACTGTATACCAGAAACAAACCATGTCAAAGTCAGTCAGATTCTTACTCTTGGCAATTTTTCCTGCTTCCAACACACCACTTTATATTATATATAAATATTATACTATATATACCACTGAAATCTTTAATTGAACTATTTTACTCAATTAATACCCTCAACCACACAAAAATTGTTTTGTCTGCACCATTAAGTATTATACAATGTTAGTCTGGGAAATAAACAGCACTAAACATCATGTTTTTCATGCTGCAGAAATATCTGGCCAGGTGAACATGTGTTGGTAAAAGTCTGGTTTAACAATTCAAACATAACTGCATAATCACAAAGAAGCTGGTTTTTAAACTATGTTTATATATATTATATTTATATAGAACAAATAATGCGCAATTAAATTGCAGTTGATTGTGACGTATGACAATCCCAACACACACTTACACATGTTCTAAATGTACCTTAAATTAATACTTTTATGTTTTTAAAAAAATGTAGATGCTTTATATGAATGTTTGTTTATTAGTTGAAGATACTGAGATTTTCAATGGGAGTGACTTTAGATTAGAAACGAGTTTATTAGAAGGACAGCACATGTAAGACGTTTTGGAGACAAGGTGAGGGAAGCCTGATTGAGATGGTTTGGTCATGTGCAAAGGAGGGATATTGGGTATATCTGTAGGAGAATGCTGAGAATGGAGCCACCAGGAAGGAGGAAAAGAGGAAGACCAAGGAGGAGGTTTATGGGTGTGGTGAGCAAAGACATTCATGTGGCTAATTTGAAAGAGGCAGATGGGTAGAAGACAGGGTGGTATGGAGACAGATGATCCGCTGTGGCGACCCCTAATGGGAGCAGCTAAAAGAATTGGATGTTTATTATTAGTAAAACCAGACTCAACATAGTGCATGAAGACATAATATTCTTGTAAATGTTTTAAATTAATTATGGTGTGTAAAAAAACAGTGGAACCTTGGATTCTGAACGATAAAGTGCTTGCAATGCGATTTATTCGTAAAAATTCATATGAAAATCATTTAAAAAGTATTTCATGTACAGACTATTGTCCGTAATGTATCTGAAACAAATAACAATGATTAGTACATAAATGATTAGAACATAAATGTCAAATAATTTGTGGTGTTCATCTGGGAAATTTGTTAGAACACAAAGCGAATGAAAGCTTGTAATAGTCTAGTTATTACATTTGCACAGCGTCATTCAGGAAGAAATTGTCATTTGTAATAAGAATAAGCCATTTTGATTTTGCAAAACAGAGAAGAGGCTTCCATCTGG
Source organism: Silurus asotus (assembly GCA_024362625.1). NCBI lineage: Eukaryota > Metazoa > Chordata > Actinopteri > Siluriformes > Siluridae > Silurus > Silurus asotus. The sequence goes on along the minus strand of MU574732.1, from coordinate 502,437 downwards.
CTCTCAGCTCCACACACATGAACTCTGGAGCTAGAAAAACTTGTGTGACCACCAGGTTCTTGGTAACCAAAAACCTTCTCCCCTAACTGCTCAGTTTGACCAGGCAGCTGTACGAAGAGTCCTGGTTGTTCCATCTATCTTTTATTGAAGAATTACATTTACAGCATTATGCAGATGCCCTTATCCAGAGCAACTTACAACTGAATAAGGGAGGGTTTAGGGCGTTGCTTAAGGGACCAGCAGTGGCAGCTTGGTGGTGCTGGGATTTGAACTTGTGACCTTCCGATCCAAAGTTTAACCACTGAGCTACCACCTCTTCATTCATAGAGGACACTGTGTTTATGAGGTATGGTTTGTTGTGAAAAAATAATTGAAAGCATTTTAGTATAAGGCTCCAACAATATGTGAAAAAAATGAAGCACTCTGGATTCTATCTAAATGCACTGTATGTTTGTGAATGCATATTCGATACAAGGAGCGGATTCTATCTTTAGTTCCTTTTCATTCCCAATTTGTTCATTGGCCCAAAAAAAGCAATTTCTTCCTTTTTGTTTGTTTGTGGTCCAGTCCAAGAGAGCCGTCTACTCTCCATTCAAGGCACACTTACAAAACTCTGCTAGGCTTTGTCCTCTCAATCGAATGTACTCCTTTCTGAAATGTGAAGCAAGTGAATTTTTACTTGTTAAAAAATTATAGGAGAAGCAGATTTTACCTAAAATTGACAAATATTTCTACTTCATCATGCAGGCAAGATCAGATCCCTGGTTGCCTAGTAACAATATTCAGCAAGAGGGGAAAAAAAAGTCCTGTTTTTGATTCAGTTACGCATTTAGCACTGTGCATTAAACGCTTCTGTATATTTAAAGCATTACTTTGTGTCTTTGACAACCGACCAGTGTCAAGCGTTCTGTTTGTTCAAGATACAACCAAAAAACTTGTCATGGAATCAAGACATTCGCATCATACTAGCGTTCAGATTAAGAATTCACTGATAACCACAACTAAAAAAAGGTGAACATTTTTTTAGAGAAAAAGAAAATGACAGTAATTGAGTACGATGACATTAAGTGATTTTATTCTTGCTTTCTCGTGCTCTCTCTTTCTCCCTCTCTCTCACACACACACACATCTTTAATTTTAAAGATTACCCCATGGCCGACATCATGCTCATTTTAGGAGCATTATTAATCATTTAAACTGTCAAATAGAAATCGGTGCAACCGAGCCTTTGCAGAGAAATGCATAGAGGGAATAATGAACGAAAAGCTCAGAAGACAGGCAAAAAAAAAAGAGACAGAGGGCATGGGAGGTGAAGGGTGGGATTGATTTGTTTTCAGCTGAGATTCCCAAAGACTACTTCACTGTATGTGACTATGCCCATGGGTGGGTGACCTAAGAGAGGTTCAGATGTACACTCGTTTTTCAGAATGCCAAATATTCAGGCTTCAAATCAAACATCCGAAAATCCATAAAGTTCTTTCAATAAAAACATCAATAAAACAACATAAAGAGTGTAAAGAGTTAGGCCTGAAAATATGTAAGTGATCCTGATTTTAAAGTGTAGTAAATGTGTTCCAAAAACCTAAAAATTCAATTCCTAATACAGTGGAAGCTTGACACTCGTGACCTCGATAGTTTGCGACTTTTTATTTGGAACCGGACTAAGAGTGGCTCGAAAGTTCAGAGTAACATTTCAAAACAGAGTTTGTACCAATAAATTACATAAAAATGGTAAAGTAGAAAAAAAAAACATTTATAACAAGTAATTTACAATTCTTGTGGAGTTTACAGTACATGTACAATTCCCCTTTTTAAAAAGAACCTTTAAACGGAGACATTTTTTGTTACTTGCGAGGGGTCATACAACGTAACCCCCACGAGTATTGCACTGTATTGTCTAGGTTCCCCATATGCCACTAAAACAGCTCTGACCTCTAGTCTGGTTGACTCCACAAGACCTCTAGAGGTATGCTGTGGTATCTGGCACCAAGACCTTAGCAGCAGATCTTGTAAGTTCCTAAGTGGGTTTCTCCATGGATTGGGCTTGTTTTGTGTAGCACATCCCTCAGATGTTTAATCAGATTTGTAAGAATTAGAGTTCAAACTAATAAACTCTTTAATGTTACAGAATGCATTATCCTGCTTAAAGAGGCTTGGAATCTTCTCCTTTCTTGGAATTATCTCTTAGTAGTTGTAATTTTAACCATATTCCACCTAAATATTGTTTGTTTAATCATGACATTGCAGGATAAAAAAAATTAAAAAGGGCCCAAAAAAACAAGATCTGCATATCTACAGGTTCAAAAGACCAGAAGTGGTTAGAAGATGGTACTAATAGATATTGTTGATATATCAAGTAGTAGAACATTAAACATGTTAACTATTTGTCTATGTAAATAATGACCTCTTTTATAAGAGCATTTAGTTTAAAAATGGTTGCCTACCTATTAGACTGCAACATTACAAAATATACATATTCTTAGGTATATTATATTCAACATATAACTGTTTATTGTAATACCAAAACACATTCAGTAGCTCAACTGTTGCCGGAAGCATTGAATCACTTCTTTTCTAGCTCAAAGCAATAGTAATGTGGTCAGAGATGCAGCATGTTGTACTTATATCATATTGTACTCCAAGGAAAGCACTTCAAAGAAAACTGTAAACGAAGTCTAAATGACCTTGGTACTCAGTGAAAAGTAAAAAAGACACTTGTTTGTGCACACTCTGACTTTCTCACTGCCGGATACCAGTGATGAGACATAAACACTATAAAACATCCATCCTGCTCACATACATACATATATATATAGTACAGACCAAAGTTTGGACACACCTTCTCATTCAAAGAGTTTTCTTTATTTTCATGACTATGAAAATTGTAGATTTACACTGAAGGCATCAAAACTATGAATGAACACATGTGGAATTATATATGGAATTATTTACATAACAAAAAAGTGTGAAACAACTGAAAAATATCATATTATAGGTTCTTTAAAGTAGCCACCTTTTGCTTTGATTACTGCTTTGCACACTCTTGGCATTCTCTTGATTAGCTTCAAGAGGTAGTCACCTGAAATGGTCTTCAAAAGTCTTGAAGGAGTTCCCTGAGAGATGCTTGGCATTTGTTGGCCCTTTTGCCTTCACTTTGCGGTCCAGCTCACCCCTAAACCATCTCGATTGGGTTCAGGTCCGGTGACTACACACACACACACTATAGTGTCCTGTAAAATTTCCATATTCATACGTCTGGATATGTAAATTTTACAGGACCCATGATCAAACTATAGTGTCCTGTAAAATTTCCATATGAAGAAGTATAAATATGGACATTTTACAGGACGCTATAGTGCGATCGTGTGTCCTGTAATTTTACAATAGTCTGATTCGCTAAACGAGGAAAGGCAGCGATGCAGTCCTCCTCACTCAGCAATAAAAAAATCTGAGAAGCTCATATTTATTTAAGAGTTGTGCATTAGACTTTCTGGATCTCTGATTACCAACTTCCAACTCTTTTTGACCCCATATTGATCTTAATCTGGTCGCTAGCATTGCAAGGAAGAGACGCATGGGAGCCCCTAAACCTTCAGTGCAATCTCCACTCAGAAGCAGTGCACACTCATAAGTATCCTGCCTGAAGCCATAAGGTCTTCTCTGGAATCTTTTTCCTTTTATCAACTCGGTAGATGACTTGACATATGACGTAAATTTCTACTAAAACCTGTCCAAAAAGAACTCCTAAGATTTTTCTCCTCCAAGCAGGCTCAATGCCATGGCCCAGCACAATATCAGCTGAACTGAGTACAAGAATGAAAATGTACATATCGTAGCATGAGACTTTTGTATCGATCGCTATTGATGCCGCAGCCAGTTTGTCACTGATGGGGAGAAAGTTTTGCGATAATTACTTTGTTGAGTAGATCCACTGTTGCTTAAAGGTATCTTGCTTCCTAATTTACATTGAATCCGAACAGTTGCTCTCAGGGTATATCTGTTATGCAGCTCCGCTCTGTTATATAGCACTTGTTCCATCTGTCAAATTCACTGCGTTTGTAAAATTGCTTTCTTGGCTACAGATTGTCTCTTAATAGAACTGTGTGGATTTTAGCAAATTAACAACACAAGACAACAGTTTAAACATTTAAACCTCGGGAAATCTCTGTTTAGTTTTGTTAGGTTTTGATCAGTTTAACATTCAAAGTATAGACAATAGTATCTGAAGTTTCCAGCCATCCAGTATGTGGGTTTTTTGCAGACTCTTCCCACAAATTTGGAGGCACACTATTTAACAGGATGTTTTTTCTGTACATTTTCTGTGAGAACTTGTTTTATGAGGATGTGGTTTCTATGGGTTGGAGTGGAAGATCTTGAGAGGCCTGCTATAGATCCCTGACCCTATAAAACATTTTTGAGATGATTTTGACTGCTGACAGAACCCCAGACCTCCTGACCTTGAATCGACACTTGACTTTATTAAAACCCTAGTGGCTGAATGAGCACATTTTTTCTTTCAACCACAGGTTATCGTAACATCAAATGGGGACTTGTGATATTTAAAAAATCTGATACAAATCTTATAGTTAGGCCCACAAACCTTCCAATGTACTTCCGGTCACTTAAAAACCATTGACACGAATGCAACTTTGAAAAATGTGATTTATTTTCATTTATGGAATTCGGCACACTTTCATCCCATTTAGACAACTGAGCAGCAGGGGTTAAGAGCCTTGTTACATCTGAGATTTGAACTCATAACCTTCAGTGCCAAAGTTTATCACCTTAACCACTAAGCTACCACCTCTAATTCATGGTTATGATTGATCCTTATTTTGATGACGAGACATGAAACGTTGTAAACTATTCCATCAATTGTTTGCCATTCCTGTCATTAAACACATGCAGGCAATTCCTTTTTGTCATTCCGGGCAAAGACCCTTTTCCCAATTTTATTTAATTTATTACAACTACCTGGAGACCTTTATACAGATTATTAAAGTGTTTTTGATGGACGTGGATAACAAAACGAGTCAGCTCTGGGAAATCATATACTCATCTTGTTTGACCTACTTCCTTAAAATAGGTTCACAGCCAACTTACATAATTAGCAGAGCAGTCTGCTCGCAAGTTTCTCATCATGAAAATAATGGAGTCGATGTTCCGCGTTTTCTTTGGCAATGATGCATACAATCCATTAAGACTGAGTTATGGACCGACTGTGTTAGTTGGGTAGACTCTGTTAGTTCGTAGAATAAAATATAATTGCCACTGAATCTTTGCCTTACATTTTAAATCATTATGCCATATTTTATACTGTTACCTTGACTTTCAAAGAAGTTTTTCATTTTATTTGGATTAATACTTTCTATTCAGGTCACTCTTGCATTACAGAGAACAATATTCCTTGCATTAATTTTTCATTTTTTTATTCTGATGGTGCATGTAAATGGCCACTCTTGACCTACCATTTTCTGAAGTAATCGATATCCTGTTCTTGAACCCTCAGCTGAATTTGAAACCTTGAAAAATGGTTCACAAAACAGCTTTTGGCAGCAGTTGAGGTTTTGGTCAGTCCCCTGGGCTCTCGCAACAAGGAGCTTAGACTGGAACTGCAATAATTAGTACAGCTTCACAAACGAAATGTGCTTCTTTTAGACGTGTGAAAAAAACTGTGGATTGGTGGGAGTGAGTTGTTACATGAGAATCTCATTCTGAAAATGTAGCCTAAGTCTACTTGGCAAAAATAAATAAATAAATAAATAAATAAATAAATAAATAATAATAATAATAAAAAAAACATTTTCAAGTGTATGCAACACTTGATAATAGTATTATTATTATTATTATTATTATTATTATTATTATTATTATTATTATTATTATTATTATTATTATTATTATTATTATTATTATTATTATTATTATTATTATTATTATTATTATTATTATTATTATTATTATTATTATTATTATTATTATTATTATTATTATTATTATTATTATTATTATTATTATTATTATTATTATTATTATTATTATTATTATTATTATTATTATTATTATTATTATTATTATTATTATTATTATTATTATTATTATTATTATTATTATTATTATTATTATTATTATTATTATTATTATTATTATTATTATTATTATTATTATTATTATTATTATTATTATTATTATTATTATTATTATTATTATTATTATTATTATTATTATTATTATTATTATTATTATTATTATTATTATTATTATTATTATTATTATTATTATTATTATTATTATTATTATTATTATTATTATTATTATTATTATTATTATTATTATTATTATTATTATTATTATTATTATTATTATTATTATTATTATTATTATTATTATTATTATTATTATTATTATTATTATTATAACCTTGTGATTTCATAAAATCAACTTGCTAAAGATTCATACATTAAAATTTTACAGTTAAATATATTTTGCCCCATCATTAGAGCTCTCACTTAAAGTTAAGTTTAAGACTGGTCCCAGTTCAGTATGGCATTTACTTGATATTATCACGACTCAGTCATTAGTGTACTGTGTCCTAAAATACTTTAGACACAATTATTTTGTCTAAATACATGTCACAGAAGAAGTCTTTGTGGAACTGTGCCTTTTCTGTACCTATTAAACCTCAGCGAGAACAACACCTAAATCCACTTCTTAATGGTTCTCTTAACAACCACTGTCTCAAACCACCCAACCACAGTTTAAAGTCTAGAAAGTAGATAATTTATAAAATTTACTTCATAGATTTCTACCTTAAAAAGTTATTGCCAAGTAGGCAAAATTATGACATTATAATTGTTGGCATTTGAGGATTGGCTGGAGACAGCTGGACAACAAATCCATGGACCATCAAAACCATACCAACCATGGGGGACATAGTGGTTTAGTGTTTAAGGCATTGGACTTTGGATCTAAATGTCATGAGTTAAAATCTCAGCCACACAAGGATAAGATACTTAATAGATATGAATAAGATACATGTAAGTCTCTCTGGTTAAAAGTGTGTGCCAAATGCCGTAAATACACTTTAAGTATAAATGTATACATGCGTATCTCAAAAATGCCAAACCTACTAAGCTTGCTAGGCATTGTTCTTCCTGTTTCATGCATTCAGACTGAGCCCCAAAGCATCTCTGTCCCATTTGTATTTGTATTTGGTTGTTCCCAGTGTATGAGGTAAGATAATTTTATGGCTCAATAGTAGTTTAGTGGTTAAGGCATTGGACTTAAATCACTGCCACTCCTGGGCCCCTGAGCAAGGCCCTTAATCCCATATCCCATGTATGAACAACACGTAAGTGGGTCTGATAAAGGGCATTTGCCAAATGCCGTAAATGGAAGTGTAAATGTAAATGTAAAAGCAGAATATATTTGGAAAGAGATAACATTTTGAGTCAGCAAATGCCTATTTTCAGTCCTGCGAAAAATAAGTTTTTGTCTATGCCCCACATACAGTAACATCTAAGCCACACATCCCCCTAGCAAACAAAGAACATTACCTATTGGGAGCTTGGGACAAACTTACACTTTTAAAGAACATCTTACTAATTTTTAGCACCACATTATCTGTGTAAAGCTGCTTTGAGACAATATTCACTGTTAAAAGCAAATAAAAATAAATTGAATTAAATTGTGATAAATATTGGTGATCTACCATACCGACTGATGTGCACTATTTGAAGCATCTTCATGAATATTACCAGCAGGAAAATGCATGCCCCTGTACCAACTCAATACACGTCACATTATGAGTCTGCCTCGTCTCCAATATTTTAGCTTCAGATACAACAGAAATTAAGGAAATGTACAGACTGACACTGTGAAGATTTGTAGTTACATAAACAGATAGAGAAGACAATGTGTGTTCATAATTACAGTTATGTATAAGAGCACTTTTTGTGCCTCCAGTTGTGTAGGCCAGGCCTCCAAATGAGTGAAACTAAAATGGTTTGAGCCCATGAGCCTTTTAGGAACTAAATTGGCACTCAACCCCAGTAAGAAACATTGGAATGAATTGGAGAGCCAGCTTCACACCATTACGTCTTACCTGACATCTCATAACTCCTGATCTCATAATTCCTGTATGGCTGAATGAGCATGAATCCCCACATTGTCTCGGATATTGGAAATGAGATGCTGGTTTCATAACATTCTTAGTTACAACTGGCTGTGAAGCATGTGTGTCAAACACCCCAAGAATTTGGCTTTAATAACCTCGGTGGGTGACATCTGAATGAACTCACCAGCGAGGCTATAAATAGACACAATATGGACACACCTTCAGGTTATGCCTTTGTCTGATAAAACGTTTAGACACGCCCACAGCCTGGCAATGAGACGTAGCATCTCGTTCCCTTTTTTTCAGGGAACAGGATTATACTCACATAACCCAAGACATTCCCTATTAAAAGCATCACTTAATACTGCATTTAATGCTATGAGAATGAGAACACCTTTTAGTTGTGTAGTGTGTGCCACAAATATTAAAGAGGTCTCAGATATGACGTTGGGATGTTAACTCAATGGCAAACAAGCCCAGAGTAGCATGGACATCTAAACTATAAAACTTGCTATGTGTGTGCAGTGGGGCTTTGCATACTTGCTGCAAGGGGACACCTCTTCCTAGAGCCTTGGTTGAATGGGCCCTAACTCCTAGAGGTGAAGCTTGACCACTCCTCTTGTTGGCCAGAGCAATGGCATCCCTCGCCTAATGTGACATTGTTTGCCTATGGCCTATAGCATATAAAAAGCTCTTCAGAGTTCTGCCACTGGCTAGTGCTGTGGACATGATTCTGTAGAGTATGTGCTGGACACAGAAGGTGAAGTCTTTGACTGGGCAGATGCATGGTCTTTAAGGAGATAGTTAAGGTAAGAATGCAAAATAGCTAAATCACTTTTCCTGTGCCTAAAGCAGAAACTGTTGCAGTTTTTTTGTCAAGGATGTGTTGACAAAAAATTTGTGTGCTCTGGTTTCAGGAGAGTGAGTACCATGCCATTTAAGTACAAAGTATGATGCACAATCTATCATGCAGACCTTCACTATGGTCCTTTTAACCCATAGAGAGATGATTAGCAGTAGCTTTAGCACTGCTTGTGAACGTTTCTATGAAAGGGGCACTCGTCTGACTATGCTTTACTGGGGGAGGTTACAGTAGGTGTTCGGTGATCTGAAGCGAGGCATGAACATGTAACATTTTACTAGAGACTGCGGCCCTGGAACACCAGTTGTGGCAAGGATAATACAGCAGTCCCCGAGAGGAGCCCTAACTCTCTGTGAGAATTTCTCATGCCCCTTCCTAAGGGGGAAACCCCCTCGGTCCTTGGTGCACCACCCTCAGGACTGCATCTTCGACCGAGTGATCATCAGAATTTTCCGAATGCCGGATGCAAGAGAAAGTGCGCTTCAAAAAAGTGATAGGGCAGTGGGTGCAAAGAAGGGCGTGCCCACGTCTCGCTTCTCAGCCAGCTCTACAAGCCAAAAGAGGAGCATGGTGAACACCCCTTTATTGTATATGTATATACTGTATTTAGCAACCAGTGGTGGCAAGTAATGTTTTAACTCATTGGCAGTGACTTTTGTTCATAAAGTGTGGATAGATGATTTTTCAATCTTCAAGACAAACTCATAAAAATTATTGAAATGATACTATAGAAAATGTGGAGGTATGCATGGCACAAATAGAATGAGTAAATGTGTAATAGTTGTAAAGGGCAACAAAAAGCCCAAACCAAAGCATTAAATGATTATAGTCATGGCTAGCTGGATTGTTCCCTGGTGGTCTAGTGGTTAGGATGCGGCACTCTCACCGCTGCGGGCCGGGTTTGATCCCCGGTCAGGGAACCGACCCCAGCCACTCTCAGTGCCGGTCCCAAGCCTGGATAAATGGGGAGGGTTGTGTTAAGAAGGGCATCCAGCGTAAAAACATGTGCCAAATCAATCATGCAGAGGATCCGCTGTGGTCCCCCCTTACGGGAGAAGCCGAAAGAAAGTCATGGATAGCTGGATTGCATCCGGTAAACCCACTAGCATTGTGGCTGATCACACGCACCTCACATACACTCTTCACTCTTCACAGAAGCCCTCGCTTGCACAGTGTGTAACAGTTTCTTCCCACAAGCCATAAGACTCCTCAACATGAAGGAACTGGCCTGATACACACACAACCAATAAAAACTCTCTTTGTGCAAACTGCTGTTTGCACACTTTGAACCAAAAGTTTACATACAGACAAATGTTTACATGTACAGTATTTATTTTTGATTTGTATATATGGACAATCCTTTTTGCACAACCTACTGGACAGTACTGGTCAGCACTTCTGTTTCCTTGTCTCATGCTGTCTTTTGTCTTTTTTCTTCCTTCCCTTTTGAACTAGTTGCACATGTGCACTTTGTGTTGTTAGTTTAGAGTGTAGTTCTGTGTTCCTTGTGTTCCTTTTGTTAATTTATGATGCTTGCTGTTGCACCTTGGGAAAACGTTGTTTCGTTCATTGTGTGTTGTATATATGGTTGAAATGACAATAAAGCTTACTTCAACTTGAACTAGCTTAAGGTATTCATTGAATCGAGTCAAATCAGTTGAAGGACTTTAGGAAATGAATTGTGAGTAACAGAAAGTAAAGATGAAACCAAGACCAAAAAAGAAGTGAGAAGTACATTCTTTGAATATAAAGAATTAGATGATAAACCTTTGAAGGAAGACCTGATTCTTTACTGGGAACACTTTTTTTTTTCAAGGGTTCTCTATAGAACTTTTAAGGGTTCTCATTACATCCCTCCAAGCAACTCCCAAACAAATAAATGTTCAGGTGTTCACGAGTGTAAAATATAAAGTATGCAATGAATCAAATATGGTGGCAGTGCATTTAAAAGTTACTAAATGTGTGGGCATTGTAAATCAGCAGTAATCTGAGTAAATAACAAAAAGCAGATGAACGCAATGTGAGTGTAGGAATATGAATGGATGTAGAATAAAGATAGTGGGCTTTCAATGAAGATCAGATGTGATGCAGAATAGCTCTTGGCTGATTTGTAGCAAATTTACTTTTCTAACATTAAATACTATAAGTGCACTTTTAAGGAATGTAGGCTGCAGTTCATCTGTACCATTTATTATCCACCCTGTACTCTGTCTATCGTGGCAGGACCACCATATATTAGTGTTTATGCAATCCAGCCCTTCAGCACTGGTCAGTTTTAGAGTAAAGGACCGCTGTTAGCTGGGTATTTCTGGTTGGCAGACTATTCTCAACCCAGTACTGACATAGAGGATGAAATGTAAGGTGTTACCGTGGCAACATTGGGTGAATGGAAGAATAGAAGCAAAGAAAAAGAGAAGGGGAACTAATAGAAGTAGAGCGGGTGATTAAGTGGAAGCCAGCCATGTGACAGACTAGTAGATTTTATTTTAAAACTTCAGTGTGCAGGGATAAAATCAGCTAGATGAATGCTCCGTTTCCTCAAATTGTACCATTTAGTTCAGAGTGAAAGATTTGGCTACTGTAGAGGTTAAAAACTTAATTTCGTGGGGGATCAGCAGATGTTTGGAGGCGAATTAGGAAAGACGAGTAAGCAGGACAAGGAAGATGAATTGGTCTAAATGACAAGATTCCCCTTCATTCACCCAGGAGCTCTTTTCTCACTTTCCACGCCACCTGTCAGTGACTGCAAGGCAAAAGATGTTATTTGCGCTCATATGGCTGCATTCAGAGTTGCTGACTTTAAGTTACAGAGAAATTTGTGCTTATTCAGTGTTTAGTTATGTAAATAGGTAAGTTGATTTTCTGGGTGCACCATTCTGATTATGTAAATTGCCTCTGTGTTTGTTCATGCATCCGGTATTGCCAGATTTTTTTCTTTGAGTAGAAATGTCAAAGACAACAATATTATACAATGCAGCACATAAAAGCAAGGAAAAAATTTAAAAAGGAAAAAAAGACTCTATCTATCTATCTATCTATCTATCTATCTATCTATCTATCTATCTATCTATCTATCTATCTATCTATCTTTTTTTCTTTTTAATTAATTAGATGCCTATTTAAATTACCAATGTATAATTATGTAAATTATTACCAATATATACATTTACATACACACATTTACACACACACACACACACAATCGTCAATCATCAACGTGGGTGCGTGATATCAACTAATTTGCTAACACATTTTTATTTTGCTACATTTTTATATTTATAAAACACTGCCAAAATTCTCTCACCTATAAAGCAAACATTCCCATATTTAAGGAGAAACTAGACAAATACTTCAAAATAGCCATAAAAAATAATTATCTAGGATAAGCAATACATCTGATTAAGATGCTCTTTCCTCTGATGTCCTCTGTGCAAAAAAAAAAAAGAAAGAAAAACTTTTTACTTTCTTTATTAGGACGATACTTTTAGCTTATGAATAGTTTGATGTATTTAACATATTTTATTGTAGTTTCATGTATTTACTATGGCATTGAATCGCAATTCATAATTGAATTTAAAGGACAGAACTTTTTTTTTAGCTGAAAACTTTTTCAGCACAGCATATTATGGTTACATCAAATTGTCAGACATTCGCTGGATCATAAGCCAGGTGCACACCGATTTTGGCAATCTGATACAAATATTGTGAATCTTTAAAGTTTCCTATAATCCAAGACTTAAATCTGTAGTCTTTGTTCATTTGTTTAAAATGTTTACCGACACCGACCGTTACGATAATCGACCGTTTGACCAAGAACTGATAGGAGCCCCAAATCTGATGACGCAATTGGCGCGATAACTTCAAACAAAAAAATTTTGAACTGAGTCAGGTGGACACTACAGCAAGAAGAGAAACCTATTGAGGGGTGGAGGGAACAATAAGTGTTTGTATGACGTTTTTATTATCAAGGCATATTGTGAACAATATTAGCTCTAGATTGTCTGTTTGCTGCTAGCTACCGTAAAAGAACACGCTTCTGAACGCCTAATGAAGTGATGACATTAAACTTCTTGTGTACATATGTTTTTGACTGTTGTACCGAGTGACATTATGGCAACTGAGATACAGTGTGACATGGGCATCATGTTCATACAGTCTGACAAGCAACAATTACAAAGGACTATTAATTAATTTTTCTCAGCACAACCAAATGCCCGATTCTTAGGTTGGATGAAATTAATGATGGCTTTTAAATGAAAGAAATGTTCGATTGTTTTATATACAGTACATTTGTGAGTTCAAAACTGAAGGATTTGCATTTTTTCAATTTGAAGAAGCGTTCTGCTGCATTTGTGTCACACTTGGCTGGTGTGAATACTATATGCGTGCTGATATATTATAAATGGATATGTCCTGAAACTGTGAGCAAGCTGTTGAAAGCAATGATGCCACTATTTATCCCGATCTAGTCTCAGATTTCGCAGCACATACGTCTTTAGAGCTTAGATGTTATTCCCACTCAGTGCAATTGCGGCTAAAGGTTAGGCCAGGAACCAATACACATCGTAAATAAGAAGTTGTATTGATTTGTTTGATGTACCTGAAGGGATTTTTTGTTGTCTGCTGTAACCAAAGCAACTATCAAACGAAACAAAAACATGGATTCGGTGATTTGTGGGCAGGAGAACACCAGGGATCAATATGTGGGTCTTGGGTAAAGATAGCAATTCGAGATGTTGGAGATTGAGGAAAGCAATTAACTGCGACAATTCCTATGGGTAAATCCTATTGTTGTTTTTTTTCATACTTGCCAAAGAACACATATTTTTACTTTGTTTTTTTTTTTGTTATTTCTGCATGCTCACACAGACACACACAAAAGATCCTATTGTTTTTGACATTTTCGGTCGCTGGAAGAAAAATGCTGATGTGCAGTCAGCCCTTTTTGAAATGTATGCTGCTTGGCCCTCACCGAGCTCATAGCACAGGGGATTATGGAAAATATTAGACATGGTCTCTGACAATATTGTGTCGTTGTGTACAATAGGTCATACAGGCTATTCACGCGCAGTTACGGAGGAGCGAGGGATTCGGCAGGCCTGAAAGCCACTGTGCCCTTCTCTGCAGCTGGTCGCTCAGCTTGGTCCCCATTTAAGCCCTGCATGATGCGAGGGAAAAGTGAAAAGACTGCAGCCATTGTGCAGGCAGATAATATACCTCAGTCATCCTTAATGTCACGCTGGCCAACATGGCTCCATAGGAGCATCTTTTAAAAAGCACCTCCTCACTCGCTTTTATTTTGTCTTTGGTGGAAAGCAGTCATAATAAAGAGTTGTGTAGTGTTTGCACTGAAATTATAAAGTGTTACATACATTCACTACTCTATGTGACACTTCAAGCATTATTATATTATTATATGTGACACTTTAAATCCCTTTAAATCCCTTGAAGTCTTTTTTATTTTTAATTTATATCATTTTTTGTTATATCATAGTCACAACTACAAATAGTATATGGTTACCATGGTTTGCCCTGAATTCTGAGATTTCAATCCAGAATTTAGGTCAATCCATTTTTTTTTTTCTGAGCACTGTAATTGATTTTCAAGCCGGCGAATGTGTGTCTTTTCCCTCTTTGTGTCGCAACCTTTCACTGCTCACGGATATCTCCAGCATACTTTCTTTTTCAAATTGAGATGAATAGGTGTTTTCCTTTTATATGCATATAGTGAAGCATTAGTGCAATGAGAGCATTTGAAAAAACAAGCAGTGGTGTTTTTTTTGTTTGGGAGTAAAGTATGTTGTACTGTAATTGGCATATAATGGGGTTTTACTGTAAGTAGCTATGACACCTTACATGCGTTCTATACTTTTGCACCGACAACCCCTTCATCAAACACACCGTTTGAGGCATAGAAGTCATCAGTACCACACATGCCAGTGCTTTGGATAGCTAATAGCACACAATAAAGCATCTTAGCTTTATAGTATTGCATGCCTGGGACATACACATTAGGAAACAATTAGCTTTCAATACTTTCTTCTTATCATTTATAAGCCATTTCACAGTTCATTTACCCAGACATACACCAGAAGCGCATTAAAGCTGGTTTCTGCAGAAGATCTTTTTCAAGCAATTCTTCTTTTTTTTTTTTCTATTGTCTGAATCTTACTACGCAAGTCATAAGGCACCATTTAGGTCAATATCAAAGATACAGTTACTGGTCATATGTGGTTGTAAAAAGGAGAAAAATGAAAACAAGAGCTAAAGTTGTTGGCAAATGGAGATTGATTTATGTTTTGTAGGAGTGAAGTTGGCTCTCCCAATAGATTAAATCTTCCATGTTGGCATACAGTATTATAAATATATATACATACAATATATAAATGAATATTTTAATAAATATGCGAAATATGTTTTGATAGTTCTCTTATTTCTCTAAAATTCTCTCATTACTAAATTAGAATTAGTAATGAAAGAAAATTTCAAAATTTCATTGTATTTAATATTTTATTTCATTAACTGAAACTCAAAATGAATGATTGTAAGATGCCAATGGATTTATATTTTTGAAGAATAAAAAGCTAAAATATCTTGCTTTTATAAGAATTTAACCCCTGTACTGTGGAAGTTTACACCAATAAAAGAAATTGCCCTGACAAAGACACAATTACCTCATTAATGGCATCCAACTGTGAATCATTAAGGTTTCTGTTACGTTTTCTGGATAAAAAACTCAATTGTTTAAGGCTCATTGGTCAGACTGGGTATCTAAAAAATAAAAAAAATAAAGACTGGAGAGCATTCTAGAAAAGTTCGAGAAAAAGTATACAAATGCATAGATTGTGAAAAGGACACAACTTAATAATCAGGTGTTTGGACATCTCAGTGAGCACATTTGGATCAGTAATCAGGATGTGAAGCTGCATCCTACTACTCTGGTGCTGTGAAGAAATGTCCGCCCCTAAAAATCACTTTAAAGCAGCTACCAGTGCCTGGGAGTTTAGTGGCTGGGAGTGCAGTAATGGTGCACAAGTCAACCATATCAAGAGCACTGCATAAGACTGACTTATATGGGAGGCTGTCAGGAAAGAAGCCATTACTCAAAAAGCACCATGTAAAAGCACATCTGGATTGCGCCAAAAAGCATGGAAAAGGTTTTGTGGTCAGAGACAAGGATGAAGCTTTTTGGCAAAAACTCAAAGCATTATATTCAGTGCAAACCTAACCCATTGGTGAAATAATCATGCTGGATACTTCTAATGAACAAGAAAAAAGAATGGATGGTGCAAAATATATGAAAATGTAAAAAAGAACCTACTGCAGTCTGCCAAAAAAATAAAAATAAAGCCTAAGAGGTAATTCAGAAGGACACTGGTCCCATGCACAAGGCCAAAGCTACATTGATGTGGCTCAAAAGGCATTCAGTGGCTCAAGGCATGATCTGAATCTAGTTTGAGAATCTGTTACTATTTAAAATCGCAGTTTCCAAACATCACGTGACCAACCTGACCAACCTGGAGAACCTACTGCAGCCTGGAACAATGGGCCAAATCTTTGTGCAAAGACGAGACATTCATTTCCCAAAAGACTTTAAGCTGTTATTGCAGCAAAAGGTGGCTATATCAAATATTAGTGTGTGTGGGTTGAATACTTATGCAAGCCAGTTATTTCAGAATCCTATTAAAAAAATTAGCTTAGACATCAGCTGCTGTTGTTCAGGTTTTTTTGTGTGAATCTGTGCAGCCATGAGCTTTAAATGCAAGCAGAATTATGACTCCGTGTTCCTTCTTGCCACGCTTCATTCGGGTGGGGGGGTGGGGGCTGGGGGGAGCTTTAGGAGCATTAGGAGGATGCTTAATCGGCTCTCGAGGGAGTCAACTGTTAGCATTTTTAGCCGTGTGGCTATGCGCTCCCAAAGCGAAGCAGCACCGAAGGTCACGGGGCTCGCAGGCCGACCTAGCAGAACTATAGACACGGATGAGTCCTCTCCAGCCTCTTTTGCTGGGCCGAGCACTTGCTTCAGCTGCGTTAAAGGGCCATAATCCCTGTGGCAGTTTCTTCCTCCGGCGCATGTAGCGCGGCGCGCCGTTTAGGGAGAATTTTCGAAAGCTAGCAAGCCCACAGACTTCTCACAACCCGTGCTGTTCTGTGACATGGGCCGTCACTAAGCTAGAGATAGCACCCCCCCCGGCCTACCGTTCTTTTCCAACCTACACACCGAGGGGAGACCCCATATACAGCCCGTACCTTTACCCCGCATTCATATAGTATGATTCAGGGAATGGGGAGGAGATGCCCAGGGTTGAAGAGATGCTATCTCTCCCCAGGTGATGCATCGCTGAAGGCTCCTACAAAGTAGGTAGGTTGGGCTAACGCGCCGGCAGGTCAGGTCGGGTGTTGCCTCCACACGGTGAGTGTGTTGCAGGGATACTAGGCTGACCTGCTATGAGAGATGGACGAGGGATTTAGCTCTGGGGCTGACACGCTGCGACCTAACCCTCAGGGCTACCAAGGTATATCGTGGGCCATAGGTTGGTCCATGTCAGCTCTAGTAGACACAAAAAGCCTTCTGTGGGTCACCCTATGAGCGGATATTCCCAAAAGGGACAGGGCTTTTCTTCTGGATGCCATAGTGGCTCCTCCTGGCCTGTTCAGGCAACACTGTAGGTAAGGGCGATCGCCGACAGGTTCAAGAGACCACGGTGGCCTTTCAGTGATACTTTATTACAGACCTGCTGTCCCTCCTCTAGGGACCTCCTTAGGAATTTCTCCCAGAGGGGATTTTCTTTCACAGGCAGTGGGACCCCTTATTCACCCCCACCCAAAGTTATGGAAGCTGTGGCTATGGCCCCTTAGGGGGTGCAGTTCCTAGCAACTGGTCTCTCTACTGAGATAGTAGAGACCATTCTCCATTCCAGAGCTCCCACCATGAGGAGGTTGTATGCCGTTAAATGGCATCTATTCACCACATGATGTAAGCATTACCAGTTGGACCCAGTTAACTGCCCGGTTGGTTCAGTTCTGAAGTTCCTGCAGGAACAGTTTGCCACAGGATTGGCTTCTTAAACACTGAAGGTTTACGTGTCCGCTATCACGGCTTACTGTACCCCACTAGTGGGGCAGTCACTGGGAAAACGCATTTCCTACACGCCACCCAGAGGGTGAGTTCCAGGACACGACCCAGAGTGCTTGTGTGGGACTTGGCTGTTGTGGCTGTTGTGCTTTATCTGTGCCCCCATTTGAGCCCTTGGCCTAGGTGGCCCTTAGGTATCTGTCAGTTAAGACCGACTAATTTTTTGCTGGCAATTTCCTCCCTTAAGCAGGTCGGAGACCTATAGGCTCTATCCATGGCCCTGTCTCTCCTGGAGTTTGCCCCTGGCATGGCTCGTGCTATCCTTTACCCTAAACGGGGGTATGTGCCTAAGGAGCCTGCGGCTTTTTTACGACCTGTCATTTTGCAGGTTCTGCCCTCCTCCTTTCCTAGCCCCTAACCAGGAAAAGCAAAATCGACTGTGTGACTGCGAGGATGAATCTGTGGAGGAAGTTGGAGCAGCTGTTTGTCTGCTATGGCCCTCATAGGAAAGGTTTCCCGGCTAAGCAGACCCTCTTCCCACTCCTTTCGGAGTTAAGGCTCATTTTACACGAGGTATAGCGGCCTCTAAAGCCTGGTCCGCTGGAGTTTCGCTCTAGGACATTTGCAACGCTGCGGGCTGGTCCACCCGCTGACCTTTGTCAGGTTTTACGACCTAGACACCAGAGCCACTTCTGGCTTCTCTGTTCTGCATGCCGGATGTGCTCATGTGCTCAGACACACTAGGCAGGAACTAGTCAGTATGGCATGATTGAACACTCATTCCCAAAACATTTTCAACAAAGCTCGAGTTCCTGAAAGGGAAGGCCACTAGGTTACGTATGTAACACTAATTCCCTGAGGGAACGAAGCTGCATCCAAGGGCCATAATCCCTGCATCCATCCCTGCAGTGCTTACCTTCTCCTTTTTCATAAGCTGATGTCGATGCCATCACACTCCAATTTTGTAGCTTTCTGGTTTGCGCGACATCTCTCGTTTCCTCAGCATACGTAACCTAGTGACATCGGTGTTTAACTGTTTGCGAGTATTTCATTATTTTAATATTAATGCCATACCTTCATCTCTTTATTCCTGCACTCTGTGCAACTCATGACTTTGTTTTAGGCTTATGTGCGAACAGGGTGCAGGTTTAATACTTTTCTCATTTGTATAGAGATACTATGGCATATTAAAGCTCTTAAATGTAAATGCACATACTCATTGTCCACTTTAATAGGAATTAATGTATGAATACTATTTCCTTCAATCTGCCAGCAGCTTCCATTAATGCTCACATAAAAACATCATAATTATGGTTTCAATTTGATCTCAGTAACGTTGAGCAAAGTAAGATTATTGGTACCAGACAGGCTGGTCTGAATATTTCAGAAAATACTGACCTCCAAGGAATTTTATGGACACAAATTTCAAATGATCCATGGATAATAGTAAGTGCTGACATATGACCAGGCTGGTTTAGGCTAACTGGAAGGCTACTGTGATAACCTCAAATAACCATTTTTATACATGTCTATGAATAAGGCAATGCATCAGAAATGAACAAGCATAACAAGCAGAAGCCAAATCAGTTCTCGGATTTTTGGTGTTGAGATACACGTAATACAGAAAAGGTGGAAACTATCAATGCCACACAATAGAGAACTGTCAATATAATAGGTAATTTAGAAAAAGAAAATGTCTATCTCTATTCAACCGAATCTACTGAACATAATAGCATGGGTTTATTTATTTATTTCTAGCTCATATCCTATCTAGAATTTGCAGACATGTTGACACCTGTGGGTCACATTTTCATGCAAATTGAATTTGAAAAAGTGCATCTCAATCAGGCAGTCAGATTTGAGTCGATCAAAAGAGTGTACAGACACCAAAAAAAAAAAAACATTCATTTAGCTATAGGGTCTTTATGACAAGGCTGTGGAGCGATGACGTTGTAAAATTTAAACAGAACGTCTTGATTTAGGAGCAGATCGATTCAATCAATTAACATGCAATTACATGTGCTGCAGTTTGTATGTGACACGTTTAGCTGCCAATTTCAATCTCATTAATGGACAGATGTTGAGAATGCGTATGATGCTTGCATCTGGTAAACTGTTTTGTACTTCTTTATTTGATGAACTGGTGGGGGGGTGCTGAACAGATTTTCCTCAAATGTTTCTAATGGTGGTGGATTGAAAAGAAGTGAGAAAAAGAAAAGTTATAAAACATCTTACAAATATGACTTTTTTGATAATAATTGAAGACTATAATAAGTAATTAAAAAATTGTTAGACTTGACTTTGTTGTAGGCCTTTTTTTACTTCTCTTTCATTCAAAAATGTTGCTGGCTACCTGAAACTTTGGGGAGAAATGGTGAAAAACATCACTTTGCAATTCTATAATAAATATTTTTTACTGATGTTCATTATATACTTGTCTACTGCTTTCGTATACTTTAGTATACACAAATCAACCATATTATTAAAACCACCTATTACATATTATGTATGTCACCTTCTGATAAAATAAAAGTTCTGACCCATTGAGGCATGGACTCTAAAGGTGTGCTGTAGAAACTGGCACCAAGTTATTAGTCATTTAAATCTTGTACGTTGTGAGGTGTGAGGCTCTGTGGATCAGATTTGTTTGTCCAGTACATCCCACAGATGCTCGACTGGATTAAGATCTGAGAAATTTGGATCCCAAGTCAACACCATTAATGCAGCGCCATCTTTCTCAAATCATTTAAATTTTTGCGGTGTTGCAGAGAACATTATCCTGCCAAAAGAGGCCACTATCATTAGGGAGTATTTTTGCTATGAGTATGTGTAACATGGTCTGCAACAACGCTTTGGAGGTAGATGATAAAATAGCGTCATAACATAAATGCCAGGACCGTCGGTTTCTCAGAGCTTCACATTGACCATAGTTCATCCTGGTGCCATCTCTTCCCAAAGCATACAAACCTGTCCGTCCACATCATTAAAAGAAAATGTTTTACCAGACCAGACCACCTTCTTCCATTGCTCCACCCTCCAGTTCTGATACTCTGATGTTTAAATGCTCATTCTAGGCACCTAATGCGGTGTACAAAGGTCTGCCTTGGCACTCGGAGCGTCTGCAGCCGTCTATGCAGCAAGCTGTGATGCACTGAGTTTTGCCAGCATTTACTTGTTCAGCAGTTTGTGCTGCAGTAGCTCTTCTGTGGTATGGACCAGATATGCTAGCCCTTATTTACCAGGCACATCAGTGAGCCTTAAAGGACCATGACCCCTTCGCTTGTTCACCAGTTATCCTTTCTTTTACCACCTTTAAAAGTTAGTTGCTGGCAAAAAATGTTTTTATAGTAGTTTAAAAGATTTTATCAGCACATAAACACATATTTCATTCTCATTCTCTGTCTTCATTTCATCCAGGGAAGAAGATGGTTTCTTATTCACCTGCTTCTGGAAGATCGGATTATTTTAGTGACGTGGTTCTTTTAATTAAAATCAAAATGAACAAACCTTTTCTCGACTCATTTAGTTCATTTCGGTTCTTTGAAAAATTGTTACTTTTTTAATAAGCAGATTCCAAAACACATCTACATACACCAACTTTGTTTAAAGTTACAATAATTTATATTGGACAATGCAGCTAAGCACAAATTATGCTAAACAGAATCTCATATCTTCTGGTCCACATTGTAGTTGTTTTATCACATGATGTGACAACAAAACCTGATCTATTGCATTGATTAGCCTAGGACATTGATTAGGAGTCAAGTGATATAGGAACGAATGTTTCCTGTACCTACAGAAATTTCTCAATGCTTTGCCCATGCAAGTCCAGTAGAAAATGTACAATTACTCTTTAAGATGACTCGTTCTTCTGAGTCACATTAAAGATTCATCCAAATGAACGAATGAACCATCACTGGTGTAAATTGTTGTAGAGTTGTAAATTGTTGTAGAGTAAAAAGTTGTAGAGTTCAAAACACTGCTCATTGGGGTGAAGTTCTGACTACACTTTTTCTCACAAGTTAAAATAAAGAAGTTAAAATAAAGAAGGGTCTGACATGTACTTAAGTAAAAAGTAGTCATTACTACTACCTGTTTTAGTGTCACACAGGTGACTGGACCTCACATTATATTAGTTTATAATACAAAATTCATTTAGAAGTGTTCAGGCTGAACAGCCACCATATAGAACACAAACAGAGAAAAGATGGTGATGATCAGGTGATCAGGAATGTTTCTTTTCTCACTCATGTTGCTGACTACCTCTGTCTCATCCACGTTAACCCCATATTTCTTGTTGCCTTCTGCCTTCCACAATGACAAGAAATTGATGAGAAGATGAGAAGAAAAAATATTGATTATGGCATCAAATAGATTAAAACTAAAGTTACGAGTCTGGTTTAAAAATGTAAGAAGTAGAAAGTACAGATATTTGTGTACAACATTTAATATATGAAGAAAAATTTAAGTGAAGTACTGATACCAGAAAACTTTACTTAAGTACAGTAACAAAGTATACACTTTTAACCTCAAAAGAATTGAACAGACAGGAATAGTTTACTCTCTTCTCAATCCTTGCTCCATTCAATATTTATTATCCGGTCTTTATCATCGACAGTGGGAAAGTGTTCCGCTTGCTATGGAGCTGTTTCTTGTCTCTGTGAAGCTGCTTTGTAAAAATCTCAATTATCTAAAGAACTATGCAAATAAAAAGAAACTGAATTTGATTAATATTGTCCTCCCTCTGGCCGAAGTTCCTTCGCACTGCACGCACAATGTTTCATTTGCTTTTTTTGCTACACGATCGTAAATCAAAATCACAACCTTTATGTGAAAAAAAGAAAACAACCCTGAGGTGTGTTAGACTGAGGCTATACTTCATTTACACTATAACTGTGTAAATGAAGTTAAGTGTAGGAAATCAACTGCAGAGATATTAATTCAAGATTGACGGCTGTTGTCATGGCGAAATTATTTTAATGACAGCTTTCGTGTATTGTTGTTCAAAAAAAGGCATTTGGTTTAAACTCAAAAATGCTGTAACATCAAAAGCCTGTTCCACTATTCCTATTATTTATATATTTATATATATTTTGGTTGCAACCATTTTTTTTTTTTTTCAAACCATTTTCTTATGATATCTATGGAAATATTAAGACAATTTTGAGGTGAGAAAATTTAGCAACAGTGCGAAAATATTCCCTCAATGGTATTTATCTGCTTTTTCTTTTTTAACAGATTTATAAATGGGGACATTTAAAAAAAAAAAATGCTAACTGATCCACTTAGGACCAAACTTTCATTTAGAATGAGAATTCAAATGTTTTGCAAGAAGATGAACCATATTGAGATCTTGGCAGTTTATATATTGACACTGACATGTTTGTTGATGTGATGTATGTTGATGTGAACTTGAAAATCAATTGAATTGATATACTTTCGAATTTATCAGCGCTGGTATAAACACGTTGGGGCCGGAGAAACACTTAGCCAGCGCATTTGATGTTCTGTCTTCAGTGTGTCTGTAAATCATGAACACTGATGTTAACATAAGCGCTGCCTATGAGTTAAAACACACTGGGATTTTTTTTTCACCATGTCTGGCTCTTGCATCTGACAGAACGTTCTCATGTTGAAGGATGGCAGACCGGAGGAGTTGATTTTAGCTTGCTTAAAGTATGACATGGCTGCTATAAAATAAAAAAAAGTGCATGACATAATGAATTATTACAGCCCTATCTGCAAATAGCTAGAAGGCTGTGTTATTGTAATAATGTCTGACTGTTAAGACTTTTTTCTGGCAAGGCAAGTCAGTTTTTCCTTAAAAAGCCTGTATTTCTACTGTATCTCACCCTCTATCTATCTGTCTCTTTCTCACTTCCATCCCCTCTCTCCCTCATCACTCTCCTGAATATATTTCTCTACCTTTTTGTCTCTGTCTAATTATGTAAGACCCACTGCTTCTGAAGACCTCTAGTTATATTTTGGCCAATCGACCGCTCTGAGATATATACGAACGCTTTTTGGGCTTGGATGCAGTTGCAAAGGTGCAAGAAAAAAAAATCAAAAGTGGTTTTCACTCGACAGATGCAGTGCTTGGCATGGAGTCTCTGGGCTTGGCAGTGACCATTCAACCACATTATAAGCTTGAAAGGACTGAGTAGTATATCTGTTCGTGCCAAGATTTCTCAACACAGAGCTGCACTGCTTTCCTTAGCACTTCTCTGCGACAGGCACTTTGATTGCATAAAATAGTGAATTAATGAAATAATTACCGTTCGCTCACATGTACAACCACATGCTCACGCATGCCGATGTATCAAGCGAATGGTTTTTGCAACTGGAACATGTTTTTTGGTTTTTTTTGACACTTCAGGACTGAGTGTTTTTGTGTTTGCACACACAGAGAGATCGATAGATAAGAACCGAATCAAATAATGTCACACTTGAAGTGGAAACTATATTGAAATAAGTATTTATTTTTATTTGTTCTTTTCGGCCACAGCTACTGTAGATTCGATCTCTAACAGATTCATGGTAGAATGTAAAGCTGAAATGAAAACTGAACAGAATACAATATGGATGTGTAATAAAAAAAATACTGTGCATTTTGGCCATTGTGTTCATAAGGCTTTTAAACTGTTGCCTTCAGAGAAATGAGTTTGTGTTGAATATTAGTTTTTCTAACAGATTCATGGTAGAATGTAAAGCTGAAATGAAAACTGAACAGAATACAATATGGATGTGTAATAAAAAAAATACTGTGCATTTTGGCCATTGTGTTCATAAGGCTTTTAAACTGTTGCCTTCAGCTACTGTAGATTGTATTAAATATTAGTTTTTAAGGCCAAGTAATGAATATAATTATGTTTTAAACAGGCAAGAGCAGACTTTCACCCATTTAATCTCTTCTTACATGTTGTTTTTGTAATGTATTTTAGTTTTAATAAACTATTTACTATGACACTGGCCTATAGAGCCTTATTTACTCATAGTCATGTGACTTTTGCATGGTAATATAAGCATACTTATTGGAAAACCCATTTTCTTTCTATTACTATGTGTATTTAAACACATGTTAGACAGCTGAAATTATAATCACTTCCTATATACTGTATATTAGGGATTTGCATCTTTATGCACAGCCAACGATACAATACATTAAAGATACATGAAGCAGTTTCCGATGAGACACGATTCACCCCTATGACGGTGCAGTGCGATCCGACTTCGATTCCATTCAACACAATTTGATTTAGTGCAATACAATGCAATGAAAATAGCATGATTCTCTCCAACTCGATATGAGTTCACTTTCATTTCTTTGGTTCAGACAGTCATAAATTTACTTGAGTGTCTTCAGACTTCTCAGGCATGTCTCTTTCAAAACGCCTTTGAATAAATAAAAATAGATTGAATAAAACCAGACGTTCTTTTCCTGTCCTGTGTGCAAGAAGTTACAGATCTACCTCTGCCATGTTAATCTGTATTATGTGGCTCTCAGGACACGCCTCTGTCTCTAGTGTTGCGACGTCATATTCACGTAGCAGCAGCGGTGCTGAGAGAACACGCTCGAGAAACAGTTCAGCGAGGAGAAATCAATCTGCATATAAAATATCCCTCACAAATTGTTGCGAATAGGTTCAACAAGACGCGTCGCGGTACAAATGCCGATCTTTTTTTTTTAAGTCGATGCATCACATCGTTAACTTTTATGCTGATGCACCGCTGAGAAATGGTGAATCTTACCATCTATACCATATACATTGATTTACTTCATAGAGATCAATAAAGCGAAACCATACTGTGACACCAATGCATCAGCCAACTGGTTATTCCTGCCATAAAGCACATATTGTATACGTAATGGCTCAGTTGGACAATGACTCCTGACCAAGTGACTCATAAACATCTATTTTTGATGAGTAACAGCAAGTTATGTGCTCACCCCATGTAGAGACGAGGTCCTTGTGTTTAAAAAAACACACACAAAAAAAAAAACATAGAAGAAAAGGGTTCATTGTTGCCTCATTTAAACCAGTGAGACCACTTGTTTCCCTTTGATCGGGATCCCTGTGATTTCAGGGGGGAGTAGCAAAATCGTTACTGGTATCCTTTTAAAAAGTTGGATCAAAGATCAGTAGAAGACGTCTGTCTGACTGAAAAAACACAAAAACAGCGTCTGGGCTCAGAGACCTTTCTGCTGGTCACGTAATGTCGTGGCATCATAGACTGTGTGGGAGCAAAGATTGTTTCTTGGCCATGGTCACTTTAAGAGATGGTGAAATAAAGGTATCATGTCATCACTGTGCTTTAGTCCCTGATTAAACACAATGAAACAGCTTACATAAACTGGTTATATAACAAAATCCCTGGATGCCACAGACAAATCGTTCATCCTACTGCTGCATCGTTACTCAGGTCATCAAACATTCGCCGTCTCCATCCAATCTCCACCAGTTATTGTAGTATTGCAGTTGAAAAACCAGAATTCAATGTGGATCACTATTTATTTTCACACCAGTTGAAGCCCGTATTACAGCGATGACACATATGCATTCACGAGACAGAAAGTAAACTCTGAAAGTTATGGCGCAGTCATTATCACTATGGCAACAGACATGTTTCCTTTCATATTTGTTCCTGCTTTCAACAGAAACTGGCAGCCAATGACAAGCATCCGAATGCTATTCCTGTTTATTTTACAATTCCTACTGAGCGCTTGAGCAGAAGGCTCCCGACTTGTAACGCAGTGCACTTTGATATGTGCACAAGAAAAAAACATAATTTATTTTTCTTTTTGATGAGTTTTTAACAGCTTTCTATGGATAGAAATACTAGTAACTAATGGCGACCAGGCATGGCACTTACACTGATATATTATTGGATAGGTGGAGATGTGTAATGCTGAGATGTTGTATGAGGCACTGGATAATGAACTTAGATTTAACTGTAGATGTAAATGAAAACTGAAACATCTGATTTATTCAGGATGAGATTCAGGAAGAGGACAGAGCATCTCACAGACTAGGCAGTGTAGAAACACCAGGGGCCTTGATCCCTTAGTGTGTGTGTGTGTGTGTGTGTGTGTGTGTGTGTGTGTGTGTGTGTGT